>JAECUM010055342.1:0-34230 GCA_016617855.1 Megalonaias nervosa | reverse complement strand
TAAAAGATGTGAAGATAATGACAAGTGAAATTATTAGACGCGTAGAAGAATCAACCGGAGTTATCTTGGTTTATGCAGTTGTACCCAAAGGGGCAAATTTGTATGAAGTCACTCTACCGAACAAGGAAGTAGCATATAATATCTTGTGTGGAATTGATATTGGCAGTGAACACTATGATTGTACTCTCTTATATTCAGAAACTATTATTGTGTTTATACTTCATCTACCAGCATACATCTCCGATGAAGAGGTAAGTATATCATATCTCCCATTCAACGTAGATATTATCCTGGGACTAGTGTAACTGATGGGACTCATTACGTAAAATGTAAATTTCCACATCAGGTAAAATCCTTGCCTTACAGTATGAAATTTCATACTGTCACTGGTCAGCAATACTCTAGAGTATTACACTATAACCAACTAAAGGTATGTTCGAGATCTCTAGATCCGAGCCATGTTATGAAAGATTGTCCCGACTTTGTATGCCATAAGTGTGGAGAGCAGGGCCATGTAGCCAAGAATTGCACAAGACAAAGATGTGACATTTGTGGAAGTTTTCCTCTAATGTGTTCATGTAGAATATGCGAGAAATGTCACATAGATGCAAAAACATGTACGTGTCACAGAGAGGACATTGCAGACATTAACCCGCAGGTTGTTGATGTTACGAGGGAAGAAAGATTGGAGTTACAGAGTGACGAAGATGATAAAGAAGTTGGGAATGCAATACAGGATACTGATAGTAGAGAAAGAGGGGAAGAAAATGAAAGAAATAGAGTTGATATGACCAATGAAGAAATAGAATCCGAGGAAGAAGTAAACAACAATCTTACTATTAGTGATAGATCGCTGACAGATTCAGGTGATGACAGGATGGCGGTTGAAGACGATGCTGAAGGATCAAACGATGCTAAGAGATGTCAAGGAAACGGTACTGATATAGACAATTTCAAAGCAGTACAGTGGAGAAGGTTTAATCCAGTACCTAACCTGAAAATGAATAGCATGCGAAGAAAATCCATTAAATATTTTTTTAGTATTCATGGCAATGATGAAGAATTCAACAATATTTAATACTTTCAACACTCTCATCATTATAATGGCTTTAATTATTTGGTTACGTATATGTAATTAAATTGCTTGTGTGTTAGCTTTAAAATTCTTTTTAATTTTTGTTTCATTACATTTGATTGTAATGATTATATTCATGGGATTCGAACTTCTTTTTCAGTAATTCTGTTTATGTAAGACGTAAAACGTGTTACATTTGCAATATTTTTAGTTTACCTTGGTCCGCGGTAGTGTAAGCGCTACGCGAAAATGATTTGCTATTGCCAAGGTCATTTCGTCTAGTCTGGATAAACAATGTTTTATTTTTAAATTTGTTTCAGAGTGATAGCAGACAGGGGTTCTTTCTACGTGACGAATTGCATTTTTCCAATTGCGTTGTTCGAGTGTTAAGAGACCACGCAGTCTGTCTCGTGAGAACGGGATGATAATTTGTCGGTTATAATACCCTTTATGAGCGCTCGTTAGTCAATTGTATTCTGGGAACCTAGAAGGCCGGATATGTTATTTTATTGTTGAAACTAGATTGTTTTTGAAGTTCATTTGTGTTTGGAATTTAATAATTTATTTTCTAGGAAACCAAACGAGTGTACTGTTTTATAAATTCTGGCAGAAAGAAATTCAGTAGAAATTTAATCTGGAATTATTCGGAAACATAAACTGTGATTCAATTGAGGAATTGTTGCTATTTTGTACAAGGACCACATCTGACGTCATCGCCTTCCATATTGGAACGTCGTCGAGATTCGAACCTGGGTTCTAATAGAACTATTTAGTGATAGGACTTACATTGTTCATTCTTAGGATTAAATTTTGGATTATATTCACAAACCGTCAATCCCATTTTCCAATTTTTGCACTGTTTTCTAGGGAAATAAATTTTGTTAAAAAATACAAAGCTTGTTGTCTTCACTCTTTTCTCTTGTTATTATTGTACGAGCCTACACGTAACATTTGTATCTCTAAATGTAAATGGCTAGCGTGATTTGAATAAACTAAAGTCTGTTTTAGAAGCATTTAAGGATTAAAGAGACCATATTTCATTATTGCAAGAAACCTTTTTGGACGACGAGTTTGCTGAAAGTATTAGAGAAAAAGAGAAAATGAGATTTGGAAAGATGACATATTTTATAGTAATGCCGACAATAGGAGGGTAGTGTTGCTGTTTTAGTAGTGACAGAACTGAACAATCAGGTGACAAGAAATGTTTGAAAAGAGTAGAATTTTACATCTCAAAATAGATATTGATGATAGAGTAATTGATTTAATCAATATTTATGCTCCAAATGTTGTGCGAGAAAGGTAAAGCTTTTTCACGAGATTAAACACATATTTGCATAACGATACTAGTGATAGCACTATCTTGGCTGGTGATTTCAATACAGCTTTAGCTGCAATTGATCGACATAACAAAACCCTACATATTGATCATGTAGCTGTTCGAGAGCTTTATAAAATTATCTATGATAGGAATATTTCCGATCTATGGAGATCACGAAATCCTGGCACTCGTATTTTCTCCAGAAAACAAGTTGTACTTGGAGAAATGAAGCAGAGTAATATAATTTTTTTTATTTCTTCGAAACTGCATTCCAGTTTGCAAAACATTTACTATACAGACACATCCTTTAGTGATTATTCTGTACCTTAAACTAAATACGTGCAAGGTAGAAACAGGGCCTGGCTTATGGATACTAAATAATAACGTTCTTTGTAGGGAAGAATATGTACAGAGAGTATAATCAATTCTTGCTGAGGGAAAAACTGAAGAAATGTATTTCAGTGAACCACTCATTTGGTGGGATAATGTAAAATACAAAATTAAAAAATTCTCCCAAGTATACTGTACAAGAAGAAATAAGGAACGATTACAAGAATATTTTAGATTTCAAAATAAATTGAAATAATTTTCAGAAAAAGCTGCAAACAACGAATCATATAACATTAACAAATATGAAGAACCAAAACGTCAGTTAAGTGACTATGAAACAGAATTTTGTCGGTGCTATATTGAGATCTAAGGCGAAATGGTCGATTAAAAGCGATATAAATACTAAATACTTTCTAAATCTTGAAAAATATCGACACAAGAAAAATATAATCAATGAATTGATTGACGATGACGATATAAGTATTTCAAATACAACTGAAATCTTAGATGAAATACATCAGTTTTATAGTCATTTATATTCTTCGGTAACTATTGATGAAAACTGGACAGATTCACTTTTAAATTTCGTAAACTGTTCTGTACCTGATGAGGATAAAGATATGTGTGATGCCATAATAACAGATGATGAAATACATACAGCTATTAAAGGGATTGCTAAATAAAAGCCCAGGCCCGGACGGATTGATAGTAGAGTGGTATTGTAAATTTCATGATTGTATATATGATATTCTGTTGCACATTTTTCAGTGTTAAGAATGAGAATATTATGTCGAGATCAACGAGATTTGGGGTTATATCGCTTATTTATAAAAACAATAGAAGCTTGAAAAATTGGCGCCCTATAAGTTTACTTAATGTAGATTATAACATTTTGGCAAGGATTTTGTCTACACGTTTAAAACTGGTATTACCCAAAATTATATCTCTAACTCAGACATGTTGTATACTTGGGAGAGATATTGCTAATACTATAGTCACTGTAAGAAATAGTATAGATATGGTTGAGAGAGACAATCTAGAGGCACACATCTTAAAAATTGATCAAGAAAAAGCGTTTGACAGAGTCACTCATATCTGATGTTCGTATTACGAAAGTTCGGGTTTGGTGACAATTTTATTCAGTGGATAAAGATATTTTATAGGGAAATTAAAAGCAGTGTTAAATGCAATGGGCATCTAACGAAACCCTTTTTAATTAAAAATTCAGTCAGACAAGGTTGTCCTATATCAGCAATGTTATATGTATTAGCAGCAGAACCCATAGGGCTCGCTATTAAAGCAAATCCTTACATCAAAGGTGTTCCACTCCCACTGTCTAGTAATACAGGTAAAGTCTTTCAACATGCAGATGATACAACCTTGACATTAACGGAAACAATCCATTAATCAATCTTTTAATGTACTTGACTTGTATTGTAAAGGATCTGGTGCAAAAGTGAACAAGGAAAAAAACAGAAATTATATGTATTGGATCAGATAAACTGGGGAATACTGCCAACAATTACAAATTCAAATTTGTGATAAAGTCATCTTAATTTTAGGAGCTTATGTTGGCAAATGTGCAAAGTTATGTGAGCAGCTTAACTGGAATGATAGTCAAAAACTAAAACTTATTGCAACTGTGGACACAGAGATATCTGACAATACAAGGAAGAGTTACAGTAACAAATACCTTATTCGTTTCTAGAGTATGGTACATAGTTTCAGTTCAGCCTCTTCCTGATATGATTGTTGATGAATTAAAGCAATTATTTCTCAGATTTATCTGGTCGGGAAAGTCCCATTTGGTCAACTATTATACACGTATTGGTGATAAGCGAAACGGCGGACTACAGTTAATTGATATAAAGATGAAAATGCATACATTCAGACTAAAATTTTTAAAAAAATACTTCGACGTGAATTGCCACGCTATGTGGAAAACTACACTTGATTACTTGTTATCTACTGTTCTGAACATGAAGTTGACCAAAGACTTGTTTCTCATGTCCTTAAATAAGCAGCAACTGAACACACTCCCTATATTTTACAGAGAAATGTTTCATGGGAAAAACTTAGAAATAATATCGACATGATTATTGATGTGAGGAATGTATTTAAACAACCTCTCTTTTTAAATCCTAATATTACATGTGCTGGTAAAACGTTGTTTTTCGCAGAATTTATGGAAGCAGGAATTGTTCGTGTTCAGAACATTACATATGAATTTGTACCCGGATTATTACCTTATAGAGCTCTTGAAGAAATGAAATACGAAAAAATAAAAAATAAAAATACAATTGCATAATAGAAAATATACCATTAGGCTGGAGAAATATTGTTACAACAGAGTCAAAACCCATTGTAACCAATGGGAGAAAGAAAAAACCCATTGTAACCAATGGGAGAAAGAATATCTATCTCGATAACAATTTGTATGAACTCTGTTCATGTACAACACAATTTTTTTTTACAGGCTTCTATGTACTTTCATTTTTCAAGAACCAATTTGTTTCCTTTTGGAGTAAGATATTTAGTCTGGAAAAGCTTAACCATTGGAAATCAATATACTTGCCTTTCAAGACCCCAGATTGTGTAGATCTGGATTACAGAATAATGTACAATAGAATATTTACAAAAGAGAGACTGAAATACTATGGCAAAATTGATAATGACTCATGTCCAGTGTGTCAGTTAAAAACATAAGATTTATTTCACATGTTTTTGAAATGTCTTGAATTAAGCTCTTTTAAGAATTATGTTGTATATATAGTTGTGATTCTTTTTAAAAATTGTAGAGTTGATGTTCTTAATAACACTTCCTTTGAACAAATGCTCATGATAGGATTTAACAAAAAAAACATCAGTCAATAGTAATTTTTTGAACTACATTTTGAGCATTGCTTGATTGTGTATTTACAAAAGACGAAACAGCATGTCGTTATCGGGGAAAAAATAGACATAGCTTGTTTCAATATTTGACTAGGAAATATACATATTATATGCGTATCAACATTACAAACACAAAAATCAGGCTTTGATTACAAAATATTTTGTACAAGATAATCCGTTAATGAGAATGGAAGAGGAGAAATTGTTTATCACTTTGTAGAATTAATGTTTTGTTATATAGCATCACAAAATACTATGTACATATTGAATGTAAACTTTTAAATCATATATTGTATATAACGTTTTTTAAATAAAGGAAAAAAATATGGGCTGCTGCTTGCAGGCAATACGATGGGTGCCGTTTACCCGCGGACCTGGGATCGAATCTCCGTAGAGTACGAATTAAAAGTTCTCTAACCTGAATGAAAATGTTATTTGTCTTAAATATTAATTCTGCTTACTATTATCAAGCATTCTTCAATAGAATCCTGGGATAGCACTTTCCGTTCTGTCTGGTGTATATTTATAATTCTCTATATTTAATCCTATATACCTTGATTTCTTTCATGGAAATTCGGAAAGACTGTGTAGATAGATGAGAATTTCCAGGTCGCCATGCGAGTGTCTGCTACGCACGAGTGCATATAACATCGATTCAGTCGCATCATTTTTTGGTGATGAGTGCTTAGCGTGAAGGAATATGGGCTGGTGCGTGCAGGCAAGGCGAGAACATTAAAAAGCCTATTAAAATTGTTTTTCATTTTTTCTGGAGAAATTTGATGGAATCGTGTAGGTTGTGTAGTTTTGATACGAGTTCTGCAAGACATTAAGTTCTGGAATTCACCTAATTCTATTGAATATCGATATCTACAAATTTATTTTATACTTTGATAACTTTCTCTTGAAAGAAAATTTATTGTTTTTCTATCTCTATGTCGAAGCGAAACTGTTCTAAGCGATTAGTGTATTATATCCTAATCATTATACTGTATATCTTGTTTTGAAAAAAAATAAATGCCTACCGTACGGCCAAAATAAGATGCGATTCCAACTGAACTGCTTTTAAATTATTGTAGGTAAGTATTCTTTAAAAACGTTTTATATCTTATAATGATTAGTATATGTACTGTACAATGTACTAAGCACGTCAAATACTAGGATAAATCAGCTCAGATACACCAATCCATGGAATTCTCTTTGAACCCCGAAGTGGGTGAGAAGTGCTAGGGTCGGCAGCGAAAAACTGGGACAGACGGCCAACCGGAAACATTTTTGTTGAGGCGCAAGTTTAAAACAAGTGCAATAGGAAACGTATTTGGGGGTGGGGGCGTGCCTTAGACCTAAGACTAAATATCAAGGTGTCCTGCCATTTAATATATTTTTGTCATGCTGACTCGACATAAAACATTTCATACAAAGTACTGATCTTACAACACCTGCAAGATGTTATGAGAGAAGTGAACGAAGATAAGTCGCGTCACAGTGAATTGCCAAGAATGAAGTAAGACAAAAACGCGCCAAGCTAATTATAATTCAGGATAAGTAATCGGAAGTAATCATCAGCTTGGGTAACCACTGTTGTTCTAAACTAGATTTGTTGACAACAGGTGGCAAATTAACGGGCCTGTAACATTCGATTTCTTCGACTTTTACGTTACCTTTATATAACGGTATTATTAGCCCTTTCAAAATCTACAGGCACGCAAGACACGTCAATCAAATGATTAATGTTGACCGCTAATTTGATCAATGCTAAGAATGTCTTTAGACGATTAATGATTTTGTTTTCCCTTCACCTGCACCGATTTTATAATACAAGGTATCTATGGCCCGCACTATCTTGCTGAGCTTTACTTAATCCTCGCTCCATAAAAAAGCGTACAAGTTTTCGTCGAAATTAGGGCTAAAGTTGGGCTTGAAAATGGCCTCAGAATTTCTGGCTAAAACATTTGCAATGGACGTATCATCAGGTACACATAACCCATCGATCTATATTCCACGACAAAACATTTGAATTTTTACCTCTCAACATTCATGACTTCACAAAAAATGCCTTGTGTGTCTTTTCAATTTCGTAGTCTATTTCCCCATATTTCTTTCTCCATAGCTAGTCCTTGCATTGAATCTTTCTGATCATCACGTGACTCACGGAATCGTGTATAATTAATGAACTGAAATGTACATGGCTTTAAAATCGGAGCGCATATACGGTATTGGTGGCAAAGGACCCAAACACATCACTTTTTCCACTGTGAAGTAAATCTTTGATTTATTAAGATCTGCTCGTTTTTTATCCCATCGAATTTGTTATTTTCGCAAAAATGCCTTTTACACGAAATAAATAATCGTCCATATGTTCTCTCGCTCTAGCTCTTATCTCATGTTTCGAATTGAATCTCGTGTTTTTTGGAGAGAATATCCCATTTAAATATATTATTACAGAAAATAAACACCATTCTTAAGCTGTGAATATTGATTTGTCGAATCTTTACTTGTTACTCTCTTAGACGGGCTTTTAATACGCGTCACTTCTCTCCTGCCCGAAAAAGAATTGGTCATCAACCGTATCGTACACGTGATTAGTCTGGATTAAAAAAAAAGCTTCCATGTAGTTACTTGACTCGTTTCCTAATTGTCGACAACTGTCAACACAATTTGTTTTAACAACTGCAGTTTGGCAGACGCAGCAGTAAATAACACCGATCTGCAGAATGATCGACTCGGCGATGTGCAAGATTATAAGGTCATCTCATTAAACATTAAATCATGGGACCCCAACTCACGTGAACCCAAGCTGCACTGCAGCAATATAATGTGACTACCGAACTACAGAAGTAGGCCGACAAAATACAACACACTCTTGTACTCGCCAGATCACCATCGTTTGCGGCAGTTGTCTTGAGTTTGTGATCAGTCGCTGCACATGTATTGGTATTGGTTGTCATGAATACTCCCAACTTAATGAGCAAAATAGTTATCGTTCGAATACAAAAAGAAATTCGAGCCAGTATGAAAACGAGGCTGCCATGGTAGGATTCTGTGGATTTACTCAAAACATGTTACATCCACACGTATCATTATTAGACCAGTCTCTACATCGTTAAGAAGGGAAATAACGACTCTTACCAAATAACGGGAAAGGCCTGCTTATCCAGTAGGCATCCTACACGGTAATAGTAGCCATACGTGCAAGCAAAATCGATGCATCTTTCAGTTGTTCATCCACAGGAGGTACATTTTTAAAATGTTGAGCTATTGTTAGGTATTTTTCATTAATTTTACACGGGTATTAAGAATGAATTCATAGTACATGAAAAGATGACGTTCGTCGGATTAATATTTAAAATGATGTCATTTAATATAATGTATTTTATGAACGCTCAAAACTTGTTCGCTATTAACAGAACCCATTATAGCTCTACTTCCTACATCGAATATTTGATAGTCTTCTAATTAAAGCAATGTGTGTGATTGCAGCAGGCGGAATATACTATATATTATTGATTAAATCTGTATTACGATTCAAGATGACCGCTATCGCTTAACCGGCTTGAGGCAGCTGTCCGGGTTTTTGTGCCGTTTTCATGATCTATGTGCTTGTTGTCTGTCTTCGTCTGCGTTATTGTATTCATCATGCACTGGCTGTTCTTTTCGAATGTGTTTCTTCATCTTCTTGTATTGGAAACAGAAAAATTAGACTTTTTCTCAGCTGTCTTACTCCACTGTTGCGGCTTCCTTTGTTATGGAACAAGCCGCCATCACGTGATACTCGCCAGTCCACCCGTTTATGCTATGATGGACCCTCATTAATTGCGTTAAATGGCCACTCCTTCGCTCTCCACACTACATTGTGCACTAGACTAAACGATCTGCGACTACATTCATCATTCCATAACTGTAAACGGAAGCGAAAAAAGAAGCGTTGTTTCAAAGCTGGCCGGAGTAGAACAGGAAAAATTCCAGTTATCTCCCTTTCGCCCTTTCCGGCGCGCAGAAATTTAAAAATTCGGCCGTTAATTTAGACAACCTAATCCAAATTCCAATTAAATCGTCAACCTTTGTGTCAGCTATCGAAGAGATACCACTGCGCATCGCATTATTCAATGCCCAATCAGTAGGACCATCGGAAAAGCGCACAGAAATAGTTAATTTTATCAACGATCAGAATATCGACGTCTTTTTCCTGACAGAAACATGGCTAAAAACATCAGGCGATGAACTCAAGTGCGTGGATCTAACACCCACCGGTTACTCCATCAAATCGTTCCCCCGCCACTCTCGCGGAGGTGGAATTGCTGTCATCGCAAAGACCTCCATGATCAACCGTCTTAACTACACAACAAATTTCAATTTCGACCACACATCGTTTGAACTAGTCGAAACTACACTCACACTGGAACAAAGGTCAGTCCATTTTTTTCTGCCTCTACCGCCCTCCTCCTAGTAGAAAAAACAAGCTGACAGAATCTCTCTTTTTGGAGCAGTTTCCGAATCTCCTGGAGTATGGAAATTCGATAGATGGCAACCTGATTATTCTTGGAGATTTCAACTTTCACTTTGACTGTCCTGGAAACCCATGCACATCGAAACTCCTAGATTCCATTCACGTTTTCAACCTCAAACAGTCAGTTAGCCAACCCACCCATAAACATGGTCACATATTAGACTGGATTCTTCACAGACCTGATGATAATATTCTTCAGTCCTCCCTGGTGTCCGACGAACTTTCATCAGATCACCTCTGCATTATATGCCATCTTGACGTATCAGTCCCTAACCCTCCACCTTTATTCGCTACTAAGAGAAACCTCCGTATGATAAACAGAACCAAACTAATGCATGACATCCAAGCAAACCTAACAACTAGCTTACCCACTCAGTGCTTTCTGGGCGTTGTCTCATATATTCATGCAAGAAAGATTCTGTATATATAAATACTGGATGTTTATATTTTTAAATATATCTGCGCTCTGCTTTTTATACACTGATTATGATTATTTCTATAAATTAACCTCAATGTCTTATTGGATGTGTTTAGTAATTGAAAGTGATTGCTTAATACGAGAAGAAACGAACTGAAGATAAATTTTCACTTTCTTGCCAAAATTCGATTGAGTTGTTGACCCTGTGTCTTTAAAAGTTTGCACTTGCAAGATGAATTTCGTTTTCGCACTAAGTTTTGAAGAACAGCATGCAACTGAAACAGTATGGGCCTGTCCCCCCCCCCTCGTACGTACCTTATCGGCTAAGGAATTTATGTTGATATTTTTCTCTAAGAGATTTAAATTATGCCGCTTTAACATTTAAAAACTAACGCAGTAGACAAGACCATTCCAAATAGATCATTACGATTCATGTTTAAAAACAATTTGTACATAGTATGCCAGTACAAATAGTACACAATACATTTCGTCAAAATAAAATGTAATCGCACTGTGATATTTCTGTTTTAATTCAATGACCCATATAAGGTTTCATTTGTAAATTAATTACATCATAATCAGCCATGCATCTTTTTGTAAAGTTGTATGACATACATTTATGCTAACAGATATGCAGGCAGATGTCAAATTTGTTCGTTCGATAGACACAGACGGAAGCCAAAGAGGTACCTTGTCTCCCACCCCCTTTTCTTCCTCACCCTATCTGGTTTAAACTCATTCTCGCTCCCAGAATCAAGGAGACAAAACTAAGACGTTGAATACCCGATTCCTAGTTGGTGCTTGATACTGTGAATCCCACATGAAAATAAAACCTGCATATTCTTGTACGGTCCATCCTAAATCACAAGAAAGGATGCACAAGTTTGGATTAAATTAATAGCGTTTGCTTTGGGATCAAACGCTTTTATCTACAGCAGTATGACTTGTAACTTTAGACCACGTGAATTATTATATTTCCGGTCGATGTTAAGTCGTAATTACAAGATAGCCAACTCATAATTACGAGATGCTAAGTCGTAATTACGCGATAGCAAGTCGTAATTACGAGATAAAAAATTGATTTCAACCTGACACTAACAGACTTCCGTATAAGTATGATGGTGTTCGTGTCCTGCAGTTGTGCACTGCGTTTGATACTAATTCGACGAATTGCAGTAACATCTTGACTCATTCCCTCGACGATTTCAGTATCGCTGACTCTGGGAGGTCTCGGCAGCGAATGATACCTTTGGACGAGTTAGATGTCGAATGAGCTAAAGAAGTAACTGGAATATCATAAAAGTTTGAATTTTCTTGATATTTTCTGTTTGCACTTGGCGCTTACATTCAACGAGCAATCTACCCGATTTGAGGTTTTTCACGTTTTTTGGCATGACGACTAGGCCAAGTATAGTCTTTTCGGCTATAAATTGTGATAGCGTACCAATTGGTTTTATAGTAATAAACATTAAGCGTGGGAATGATTCCACGTTACATGGTTCGTCATCTGAGTTAGTTATAGGTTTAGAACGTTTTAGTTGGTTTTTGTTTTCTTTTCCATTATCTTCTTTCATATTCATCACCACGCGAAGTCCAAAAAGGGGACACTCTTCAAGTGCCAGGGATACACAGGTGGTATACTCAGCAAGTAAAGATACCTTCCGACTGACCCGTTATGCCACCACCTTCTAGGAAGTCTTCTGAGAGTAGGAGAAAGGAAAAATAAAGGGGTAGACAGTAAGGGCAACGCTGGTATCAAGAGAGATACATGGAGAAAGATAAAGTGAGCGAGTAAATTAAGACCTCCTAGGGCTTGGCGTGACCAGCCGATTAGTCGAGACCGGGCCCTCCCGACCACCCGTCTAGAAGGCGTCGAGGCCAAAGTAGGGTATTGCATTGGAAAGCCTCAGCTCAACTACCAGGATCCTTTCCTCCCCCGACACGAGACGCAATAAACCTCATATTTTTGACATAGTTTCTTTAATAAATGCCCACTGCTTCACATTTCTGACTGTCGCTGTCAAGTTTTATGTATATTTCTTAACTGCACAATGTAATTTGGAAATCTCCATATCTAGCATGTATTAACTTCATTTACCTATATGTTATTGATCTATAATAGTAAGTGAAACGGTTACACCTTTTTCGGATCTAGCCTTGTGTCTGGAACAAGGTGGAAGAGTTGGATTAGTTGCGAAAGTCTCCAACAGTAAGGCGGTGATACCAAAGTCTCATTAAGACGTATGAAACGTACCTGTCATAAGTGACCAGGATTAACATGCACAAATCCAAGCTATCACCTGCTTAAAATACCATTCATTAGTCAACTTGCAATCTAAATTTTGTCAGCTTGCACTTTAAAATTTTTATGAAAATTTAATTTCTCGTTAAATAACGAAAAGGTTATATTATGTTGAAATTAATATATTTTTTGGATATATTTATATTTTGGTTCATTAACATTTACGTAATTTTTGAAACAAAATAATATTTAACAGTTAATATTTAATATTTGGTAACAACCATATCGAGCGCGAAATTCAAAATGCCCACAGGAAAGAGGATTGTGCTATTCCACGTAGATTTACAAGTCACCAAACAAGATTTGCTCCGGAAATATTATGTACATGCCACCAGAGAACCCCTCAGCCGACGGTAGCTTCACAGCCGCGAGAAATACTGGGAAGTATAAAATGTACACCGATGTGTGCAGCCAAAAGTGTCTGCAGACCTTTGCATTTTTTAATGAATAGGTGAAAATAGCATCACGCGGGTTGGGTTGATTGTGAACGATTATAAGACGTAAATAATCTCGTTAAATAATGTATGCCTTTCAAGAGCAAGCCGAGAGCAACGTCGACTCTAGTGGAGAAATAACCGAGAATTTCACTTTCTGTGAAAGGATTATCGCAATGTGACAGATACGCCAGTCAACACTCTTGCAGCATCACAGCAGACGGACGACAGCTGTAATTCTGTGACAGCAGTCAGCCGTGACGATTCAGACGAACAACAGTGTTCCAGAAGATAACGTCTTTTCGGATGATGAAACTAGCATTGTCTCAGGAAAACGATGCCAGCGTCCCGGAATAGAACTCTTCAGTCACATATATGCAAGTACATCTTCCTAATATAATAGTAGTTTTATGTTTTCAATATCTTTTTAATGGAAGATGTAACGTTATCATAAGTTATGTTATATAGTGAACTCTGACCATAATATCTTATTTCTTCCAGTCATGAGATGACAACAGTTGATGGTGACATTACATTCAACATTACACGTATCCACAGGGACGTTGTGTAAGAAGATGAAGTACAAGTAACTACATATAAGTATTTTATTCGTATACGTACAGTACCTCACCCGTTCGTGCTTAATTCATTCAGACTGTTTTAAATTGCTTTCTATACAGATTTATAAATAAAACCAGTTATATTAAAATTATGAATGTTTTTATTCAGTAGACTATTTTTCACTATAAATTTTTCATGTGGACTTAAAGGTAGACCTGAGACCCCTGTATCACTTAACTCTAAATTATTAAACATCATGATTTATATAGCATCTGAAAATATCTACCCTATGCGATAAACGGACTGCGAGATATTTAGTTTAAATGTACATGTCATTAACATTCCCCGTAAGCCAAGTACAACTTCGGCAGTTTCCGTGACAGCAGACAGTGTGACGTCACAAGAGGAACCCCGCATTGATAGGAACCATTGTTTCATCACTGTCAAGCGTGAAGCGTCTCTGGATTTTATTCTGATTGCGTGTATTACTCGGTATGGGCAAGAGGTGTATCGTTGGTGGATGTAGCAATACACCAAAAGATGGTGTTTCATTGCACTTGTTTCCCTCGGACAGTAAATATAAAGGACTTTGGTCCCGGTTTGTGCGGCTGACAAGAGCGGATTGGAAAGAGCCTTCAAAACATGCTACAGTCTGTAGTGAGCATTTTCAATCCGATTCTTTTGGGCCCAGTCAGAGTTTGATGGCTACGTTTGGAATAAAGAAAAAAGCTACTTTTCTCCCTAACGCAGTACCATCCATTATGCCACGAGCAAAGCGTGCTCACAGCCCTGATGCGGATGAAAGCCACCCACCCAAAACAACCAATAGTTCAGACCAGACATCCAAGTGCCCGACAGCGGCGTACAAGAAGAGGGAGAGAGAACGGGTAATATATTATCTCTAACTTTTGCAAATTGTCTTCTTTTTATTTCATTACTTTATGAATGATTGTTTCTTTTATGTGTGTGTGTGAGCTGCCACACATTAATATGGTCAGGTTTCATTGGTGTAATAATACTGAGGTGGAAAATATTTTACATAAATGTATGTAATCAAGTTTCTTCATACAAAGCTTCATATGACCATTTCATCAGTATTATGCATTGCAGTACAACCTCAGCTAAATTTATCTTTCAGACATTACATGATGTTATGGCTACATGTACAAGTACAATTGACAATGTAGCAGAAGATGAGGCAGAAAATGGAACTGTTTTTTCTGACCCAGATATGGTAGGTTTCACTAAGCAAGATTATAAACACTGCAGAACATTCAACAGTCAGGATTAAATTGATGTTTGTTAAAGTAATTTGGTATTAAGTTTTGGAACAACAAATAATATTGAATTTGAATAAATGCGAATATATGACCAAATTGTCACACACTTCAGTAATGTGTGCTTTTCTATCAAATCATTATCCCACCCATGTGATTTGGTACTATTGTACTTTTTGTTTTTTTAAATGACGCATGTCCTAAAGTGTACAGATTGTCAGCTGAATATTATGTTATTAAGGAATTTTCTCCTAAAAAAGTTTTGGGTAAAAAGTCACAAAAGTAAATATATAGAAATAAAAAAATTGAAAATATAATACCTTAATTGGCATTATAAACCCAGTGTCACAGTCTAGCAAGGTTGAAAGACAGCTGGGTGTGTGGGCAGGATATCTGCTGGGTTTAAATTAGTCTGTAGTCATCCATGGCAGTTGCTATACTTGATCCTTTTTAAATTTTCCAGAAGTATGATGCCTGTAACTCAAGGGTAAAAACAGTAACAATTGGTTGTCAGACGTCAGACAGACCGAAGAGAAAATTGCTAGGACCCAGTACAGTGGACCAAAGAAAGTTGACAAAGGTAATGGAGATGACTGGTGGTCTAGATCTTGTATTGACCACGATGTGGACCAGCAAAGCCGATTCAAACCTTTAGTTGTATGAAAGCCTTACTTTATAGCAACGAGCCGGCACTTTAAGCTTCATTGCTCACTGTAATCCGACTTAATGGGTTTTCTTTTATAGCTAATTAATTTCCACATATAGATAGATAGATAGATACAAATTCTAGTATAAGTCAATATTTTTATATTTTTCTCAGGTTTACAGTTCTTGTTTAAGCCCAAAGGAAGGAGCTGTGGTACCCAAACTGATAACCCCAATAGCACAGATGAACCACAGCAGACCACAATTACTGTGGATGACTTGAACACCTCTTCGACATCCGAGTCCAGTGAAATAGCAGTCAACCTCAGCGACTCAATGGACTCCTCCTATGCTGCAACCAGTTCAAGAAATTCATCCTGGCAGAGCAGCTTTAGTGAGGATCAGGGGCAAGTACAATGATGCCTATATAACACAGCCACCAGCCTACCTTTAGTATCGGCTACATCTAGCTATAATAGAAAAGTGGCCTCTATATTGAGGTTAATTTATATGGAATGTGTTAAGATCAGTCTTGAATAATTTCATTTTACAACAAATGTGGTTTTCTTGTAGAGGGGACTGTTAGACCAAGAGTTTTGTTAAAAATGATTTGAAGTAATGATGCTAATTAATGAATTGAACTGCATCTTCTAGTGTTAAACATTTTCCTTTTCTTTTAAACCTAATACAGCCCAAGTAAGTAAATATCATACATTATGGTGATGACATTTGTAGTTACAATCAACTCAAAAGGTGCAGTTTCTAGTTATTTTTTTGCTGATTTTATCAATTTCAAAATCCTAGAGAGAAAAGGAAGCATAGTTCAGCATTTATGTCCTAGGACTAATTTTGTGGTATGAATTGTTAGTATATATATTTTTATTTCCAACTTTATATGAAGTCTGTATCATACAATAAATGTTTATTTTTCTTACAGACAAAAGTCAACTCATCAAGAAAGGAAGTTCTTAGTAGCAGAGAGTGCCCTCCTAAGCCTGTTTAATGTTTGTGTTAACTGTGGAAATGAAGCACAAGGACATATTAACCACAGAATTGGAACTTTTATTAACATTATCCAGAAATGTGATTTTTGTAATCACAAGAGATCCTGGAATAGCCAGCCCTTCGTTGGATCCATTCCAGCTGGAAACCTTCAGCTTTCAGCCACTATTTTGTTTGCTGGAGCCATTCCCTCACAAGCTTTGAGAATTTTTGAATTCCTGAAAATGGCCCATACCAACATAAACACTTTCTATATGTACCAAAGGTACTATCTCCAGCCAACAATTACACATTTTTGGAACCAGAATCAAGAGAGCTACTTTGAGGAAGTGAGGCGTGGTGGTGGTAGTATTGTTGTAGCTGGAGATGGTCGTGCTGACTCACCTGGTCATACTGCCAAGTTTGGGATTTATTCTACTGTTGACGTAAATACTGGGAAAGTAGTCAATATGGAAATTGTGCAGGTAATCAGCAATACCAATATATTATCAGATACAGAGTCTATTTCAATAGGGTAGTGGGTGAATAAAGTAGTCATGCAAGAGTGTATAATTGTTCAGTCTTCAAAAGAACTTATTGTTCCTAAACATTTTCATGTTACTGAATGCACAGTTATGTTTTACTTTGGGAGCTGTGTTCGAGTGCCGCACTTGTAATGCAATGGTTGCGGGTTCATTACCAGCCAGTGTCAACTGCCTCAATTACCTCTAGTTTCCTCTGTATGTTATAGCAAACATTTTAAAAGGGCTTTTAAATTAACAAAAACAATGTCTGGTTTTACTTACAGAGCAATGAAGTCAACAGTAGTTATCATATGGAGTTAGAGGGCCTTAAGCGCACATGTGATGTGTTACAGGAAAATGGAATCCACATCGAGTCCATCATTACAGACAGGCACACACAAGTCACAAAGTGGGTGAAGGAGAATTTATCAGACTGCACCCACTACTATGACATTTGGCACTGTGCTAAAGGTAAATATGTTTCCTTTTTATTAATGGCAATTTTTGGAGATGATGTACTTGAACATTTGACAAATTTAGACAACTTAATAAAAAATGGGGCAGAGAAAATAAAAGCACCCCATATTGTTCAGGTGACAAATGAACCAAGATTAAACATTGTAAATGAAGCACAAATGCCCCCGTTTGTTATTAAAAAGGTCAATAATTTGTTTAACCAGGCTTTAAGAAGAAGATGAACTTGCTGGCAAAGAAAGAAGCATGTAAGGATTTAAAGTTTTGGACCATGAGTGTGACCAATCACATATACTGGGTGGCAGCATCAACACCTGATGGTAACAAATCTGTGATGCTGGCAAATTCGCGTTCAATAGTGAACCATATACAGAATATACATGATGGACATGGAGACCTCTTCCCAAAACGTTTACATGACAATCTAGTGGGACGTGAAACCAAGAAGAAATGGCTTACACCAGGTATGACCTAATTTCTTGCTGTTAAAGGGAATAGCAATATTTTGTGGCAGTTGATATTTACTTAAATTTAAAGGAACATTTTTGCCACTGAAAATTACAGAGCTTGCAGAGATACAGAATATACAGCCTTGAAATCCAGGTAGTATCTCCAGTATATCTGCAAGATTGTTCGATAATGTTCAGGTTGAGCTCAAGTGCTTTCAGATTTGTCAATGTATACAAGTTAACAATATATAGGTGAACAATTTCATAAATAACAAATTTCTTCCTCAGGTTCTGCTGCAGCTGCCAGATTTTGTGATTTGGTTCACAGTCGCCAAGTGACCAAGGACATACAACAGCTGTCCCCACTACACCAAACATTTGAGCTGGAAAGCCTCCACAGTGTGCTGAATCATTTTGCCCCAAAGCTTATTGGGTTTTCCTACTATGGCACAATTTGCAGGTATTTTGTCCACTCTTTCTTCATAATTGTTTTGGGGTGTTTGAATATTTATAAGTAAAAAGGTTTTATAAGTTCCTGAAGCAAATTTTAATATGGAAGTAATATGTAGAGAAAGAGAACATAAAATAGATATTTTTAGAAAGAATTAAGGTGTATACAAGTGTTTGAAGAATTAAAGAAAATATTTTGTTTCTATTTCAGGGCATTTTTGGCCGCATTACATTTTGAAGAGAACAACCGAAAACCGCAAGCTACAACATCAGAAGGACAACTGCGTTACCAGATTACCTTCCCGAAGTACAAATGTGGGGAATACTCTGTAAAAGAAGTTAAAGTGGAAAATACTTTTTGTAAGTTCTGCACTTATTCTTATGTAGACTTTTCTACACGACATGTAAGAAGTATTATAAATGGATTGTGGAAGCTCTTTAAGAAATATGTATACAAAGTCATAAATTTCAAAAACTGAAAAGTACTATCAAAATTCCGTCAACTGGTTCAAATGCCTTCAGGTCCAGTATTCTGGTATATTGAGATTTGAGATAAATTTTATTTTCAAAATATTACCACTGAAAAATCATCAATCTTTTTTTTTTCCTTTTTTGATCTAACTATAGTAGCTGAATTAGGCAACAAATGAATGATTTCCATCAATCGATCAACTAATTATAACATTTCATTCATTATAGACTATGTTGATAGTCTGATGGAAGTAGCTGAGGTACTTGCAGAGAACACGCATATGAATGAAGAATCTGGCTTGCAGTTGCCAAGAGACATCTTGCCTCCTCCACTATGTGCACACTACCAGCGTCCTGAGAAAGAGCTGGCTGTGTCTTCACACATATCTCGATATTCAAAAGCTAGTTTGGCCATTTGAATCCAACATAGGTATCTGATGGGAAATCTTGTCTTATTTTGTGGACAGCACATGCTGGCAGTGGAACTCTTGACTTCTTTGCCCAAGAAACCCCAACAACAGCGAACAAACTGCCGATATGCCACATACCGCCTCCTCCTAAAAATTGATAAAAAAAGACATGAAAAACTTAGACATCAAGAAATTACAATTACACATACTAATTATAATATTTATTCAATGGATCTCATTTTCATACCGAGATATTTGCAGTTGTTAATATTTCCTACCAATTGTTTATGTTCAAAACTACGTCATGGTATTGTTACAAATTAATGAGCAGATATGATGTCTGATAAATGTATGTATCGGGGTGAAGATGTTATTTAACTCTGAAATATTGACAGACTTCAGCTATGTAATAAAATGTACTTACTCATTGCTGTCTTCCATGTGTTGATCATATTGCTGTCTGTACTGGTAATATGCTGTCTCAAGTACGTACCGGTCCAGACAAACTGTCGGGAACCCAGGATGGTCAGTGATACACTGCAATGCTTCACTAAAGCCAATTATTTTGTCGTATGTTTTAGCAATTTCATGGCAGCATTGAGATTCCTCTGCTGTAGGCATAACTTGACACTGAGCACAAAGACACCTGTATAAAAAAAAACAGGCAAGTTATTTTGGGCATGTCTTGCTAATGTAAAGTGTTTATTGGAATTAAATATTTATTACACACTAAAATCTTGTGACAAAACACATGCAAGGATCAGCAGTATTGCCTAAAGAGTGTACCATATCTGGAAGTCTGAATTTCGTTTAACACATCCCACCACATCTGAGATATTCAAACAGTTATATTGGTGTTGTGAAAGTTTTTGACAGTTACGAGGTTGAACATTTTATTTAATTTGCTACTGAATCAACAAGAAAGTTTATAATCAAATGTGCCAAAATATGGCTGACAAAGCTTTATGCTGCCATGCAAGTCACCATGGAAGTCTTACGAACTTTCCAGACAAAGGACAGGGTAATTCAAAATGACTGTTCCTTGGCTTAATTGTGCGAATCAAGTGGGTATCTGCATATTTGTATACGGATATTTGAAATAAAGCAAGAATTGTATATATTCACGTTTCTGTTCTTATATTGTACATGTAAAAATGAAATGAAATATAACGGGGGGGGGGGAATCATAAATGGAACAATGAGAGAAACAAGCATCAATATCTCAGAAACAAGCCGGATCCAACTTACCATTCGGTATTGTTCAGTCTGTTGCCGATATCTCGTTCAATTTCTTCCCTTTCTTCCTCTAATGCCGACTCTTCACTTGTATACGGTTCATAGCGGTAAGGTTCAACGCCTTTTTCACTACTCTCTTCTTGCCCTTCATCAAAAGAAGAGGAAGAATAATTCAATTCTGGTTCATGTTCGCTCCGACTGTCGCAACGAGTAGCCATGTTACTAGCCAACTGGAGGTTCCTCTTGTGACGTCACAAGCTCGCGCGTGCGTATTGGGTTGTTTACAAAAAGTCGCTCGGTTGTTTCCGTAGAAGTTGCATTTTGCTGATATTTAAAGGGTCAGATCTCCGAATCCAGTGAGTGAATGTACGTCCTGTCTTCGCATTGTACTTGAAATGTCGATTAAATTAAGATTACCGAAAGTAGCATATAGCATTCAGGTCTACCTTTAATAAAACATTTTTTATTATATTGAAAGTTACTCGTGGAAGATACTATTACGGATACGGCCAGTGAACTAGAAGCACGGGTCACAGTTCAGGTTGTCGACCAGGGTACGGAAAGTCCCTAAACCGAAATCATTAGCTTCACGGGGGTGTGGTTGATATATCGGCCTACCATTTTCTTGTCTCTACGATGGCTGCGAGTGGCGCAGTGGTCAACCGCTCCTAAGGTGGCAGGGTACAGTTTCGTAAATTGGCCCCTGGCAAATTTCTTAAGGGTATGGTGCGAGTTTTTGAGCTATTATTGTGTAATAATTGAAGAGATGGATATATTTGTGAACTAGGTGTTTCGGGCTTGTGTTTTTCTTGAAATTGATGTCAGGCATGTCCACCTCCCATAGTCACTGCACAGTATGTAGCCACTGAAATACCAATAGTCGGCGAGGAAGAAGAGCTAGTCACCCATAGCAGTGGACACGTGGGTTCAAGGCAAGTAGAATATCTCAAAAACGGCTTGGATGACAACTATTCTGAATTGCATCAAGCTATTTAGTAGACAATGTTTTTCAAAATTATCACTCAGGGAAAGGGCTTGCGTTTGCACTGTGAGCACCACAAGCTGTCAAAAATGCATGTATAAAATACGGGTTGGGGTGCATAAACATTTTATTGTAAGAACTGCAGTAGACTTGTCGGGTCAAGTGTGTGATATGATTATGTTGCGCTACATAATACCTGTCCAAATATATGGACCTTTTTGACCTCACTCATGTATTATATTTTTAATGAATTTTTATTTTAGGCAGGTGCATGCGACATTAAATTTGTACATAAAAACTGGCCCCTGCCCCCTAAACAGATCACGAAAGCAAAACGTGGTAGTCATTAATAACCTGTCCCGGAACAAATGTTTGCAGACATGAATAGTTTTGTTTTGCAGATCAGTGCAGTTACAATGATTTCAAAGCGCCAATGAACTTTTAAACTTAAATTGTTTCTGAATTATTCCGCGATTTCTTCTTAACGGTTCCTAAACAGATACCGCGAGGATATGAAAACTCCTTTTGATATGAAACGCGCAGACGTTGACGGTGTTAGGGTCATCGTGGGCACAGGTTAGAAATGATAATGAATTATAGGACTAAGCTCTTAATATTTTTTATTAAATTGATCGTTTTCGTTCTTAAAATCGATGGGTGAGGGGGTACAAATAAACAGGTATTAATGCAGACTATAACGCTTCTTAGTGTTCTAAAATAGTAGAAATAACTTTGGATATGAGAGCAATGAGAAAGATTCTTTCAGCCCTGCCCCCACCCCCCTTTGCAAACAGGATAAAAATATGGTGTATGTCTTGTCTTTCTTTCAATATTACTTTACCTGCTATTTTATCTATGGATTTTTCAACTTTGCAATCTTTCATTTATGAGAGATAAAAGACGTGAAATACTTTCACGTGCTCATGTAAAAAAAAAACGAAGCTGGCTCTAACTGACCCTCGGTAGTTAACCCGCCTTATCATTTGGTAGTGTATTTATGTATTAGGCGGCTTGATGCGGCAAAAAATTTGTGCATTAATACTACATTGCTACAGAACTTGTGCTGTTGGTATACCCAGTAACTACCATGAAGTAAATATCTATCGCATTCATCAGCCGTTTGACACGATACGACAAGCAACGCGCCTCGTCTTTTGGTTACAACAATTCATCCCATGATATATAATATCCCGGATAATTTATTATAAAAGTTGTCAGTGCAGATGATCGTAAATACTTTTTGTTGAATTAATTTGTTGTTTGCACTTTTTGCAATACATATCTGTCAACACATGCAAAATGTAAACAAACTGTTCTTTTACAAAATTAGAATGAGGTAAAATGTCGAGTCCAAAACTAGTATTGTTTACTCAAATAAATTGTCAGAATTAAAATTGCAGCTTTCACAACAGGTGAACCAAAGTTTCATAAAGGACAAACGAATCGAGAATGATAACTGTTGCAATTCCTGTGCAACGAATACTTTCAAAAGATAAAATAACCTAAATTATTATGTGTTGTTAATTTAGCATCTTCATATGGTCAGAGGTCATACGTCGTTTACACAGAGGGTTTGAAATATAGATACAATGTTAGAGCTGCGGTTGAAAACCTCGACACCATCACGAGCCAGTTACATAATAAAACATCTGGCCCTGTTTCACGCAAAAATATAAGTTTTGCACAACACCAACATAATTTGAACGTAAGAAAATATTACGCTATTGTATTAATGCGGTGAACAAGCATATCCGCAAAAATCGCACTTTGAGACATTTTATTTGCCTGAACTCTTCTCTTGTCTCAGATGAAGGTAATTCCTACGTAACGTGTCATAGGAAGGTAATTCCTATTAACATATGATAGGAAGGTAATTGCTATGCAATATGTCATATAAAGGTAATTGCTATTCAACTTGTCATAGGAAGGTAATTGCTATTCAACATGTCATAGGAAGGTAATTGCAATGTATCATGTCATTGGAAGGTAATTGCTATGCAACATGTAATAGGAAGGTAATTCGTTTGTAGCATGTCATAGGAAGGTAATTGCTACATAACATGTCATAGGTAGGTTATTGCTACGTAATATGTCAAAAGATGATATAGCACCTCAAAGACAGACTTAAAAATGACGATATATTGCCAGCGGTCGTGATACGTATTTGGATTGATTGACCCTGTAGCGTGGGAATGATTCAATGCCACGTGGTTCATCGTCGAAGTCTGATTAAGTTTGGGTTCTCTTATATTGACGTTTTATATTTCATTTTCCATTTTCATTATGTTTTGTTTTATATTCATGACCTGTGGTCTCACAACAAGTGGAAACTTCTCCAATACCAGGGATACACAGAGGGTATACTCGGCATGTAAAGATACCTCACGATTGACCCGTTAAGCCACCGCCTTCTAGGAAGTCTTTTGACATGGAGAAAAGGGAAATGAAAGGAGTATGCTGTAGGGGCAACGGTGATATGAAGAGATTTACAAGCGGGAAAAAGTTAAAATCAAACTCAGAAAAGCAAATTAAGAAGGACTTCTAGGGCTCGACGTGACAAGACAAACTGTCGAGACCGGGCTAATCTCGACTACCAGTCTCGTCAGAATTATAGTCCAAAGTAATGTGCTTCATCAAGGAGCCGCTCGTAAGTCTCCGGCTTATTCAACTACCAGGTGCTTTCCTTCCTCGACACGGATCGCAACCCAAGGCTCGCAGGTTTCCTCCACTCAGTTGTCTCTTACGACATGCATCGAAAACCCATCAGGCCTATTCTACAAGCCCGGACCCGCGGTGGCAAATACAAATGATTAAGTGAAAGCAACCAATGAGGCCTTGCGCAATTCTTTGTCTTCTTATCGTCGACTACCAATATTACCAATGTTACCATTATACCTATTTAATGTCTTTACACTATATATATATATATATATATATATATAGAGAGAGAGAGAGAGAGAGAGAGAGAGAGAGAGAGAGAGAGATACATATATATATATATATATATATATATATATATATATATATATATATATATATATATATATATAGGTCCCTGCATTACGGAGACATTATAAATATACGATCGTAAGGGAGAAACTATTTATATAAACAACAACATTTAAATTTTGAATATTATAAACAAAGCCGACTTATTTTCATCTTTATATACCATGAAATTTACACTGAAGCTACTAATGAACTAGATATATCTTTAAACAAAATGTATAGTTAAAATGTCTTCTAAATGATTTCTCCCTTTTGTTTACTAATGAGACATTAGTCATTGGGGTGACTTCATTCTATGTCTCCCTAATACTCTATGGTACATGTCTATATGTCTCCTTTATGCATATAAATTACGCACATTGTCTTCAATACTATAATGTGCCTAATTGTTTGCTTCTATGGTTTTTTTTTCGCTATGAATTATTTTGTGCAAGGGGCCCCGAGTGACCGGATGGTCTAAAGCGGTCACCGTTACAAATTACTGCCATCTCACCTCTGTCTGAATGGGTTCGAGTTTCGAGTTCGGCCAGTGTGGGTACGTGAGAAAGCTTGCCAGTAGCTTCTCGTAGGTCGGTGGTTCTTTCCGGGGTTTTCCCGGGTTCTTCCTCCACCACTGATACTGGCCGCCACGTATAGCCTATCTTGTATTGAAAAATGGCTTTAAACCCTATAGCAACAATAATTTCGTGCAATTAATATAATAGTATGTGAATATATACTAATTTACTTAAGTATTGTCTTGACCGTTTTATCATTTTTAGCTTATATTACCTATGGCATTCCACAAACATGGATAAATATGTCACTATCTCAAAACTCTCTGACTATTACAAGAGAACAAACTTGCTTTTACCATGGAAATAAATGAGATTTTACTGTTTTTGGTTTAATTTAATGACTAATTGGGGATATATAACACTTGTTCCCTCATTTGGGAGATAGTATAAAATGAAGATCATTTGCGAGACAATATTTGTAATAACATTACAAACTTTGTTATGAACAAAGCCTAATTATTCTCATCTTTATATAACATGGAATTAACACTAAAGCTACCAATGAATTAGACACATCTTTGAACAAAAAGTGCAGCTCAAATGTCTCCTAAATATCGTTGTCTCATGATATATCAGTCATAAGGGCAACTTCCTTCTTCTCAGATTTGCATTACATATATCTTTGTCTCCCTTATGTGTATAAAATATGTCTTCAATTAACTTTGATTGCCTATTTAGTTGTTTCTTTTAACATTTCTTTTCATTATGAATTCTTTTTTGCATTTAACATACCCGTATGCGAATATATACTACACTACTTCAGTATTGTCTTGACCTTTAATTGTCACTTTTATCAGCATCACTAAATATCAAATCACAAATTTTGGCAAGAGATGTTGTAATCTCAAGGTGCACCATGTAAACTATATGTATATTATTGATCAGTGGTCTCGCATTATCATGGATACAGATAGTTTGTTTGATTTTGTTGTTTCGGGTTTGTACCATTTTTCAGCGCACGATAGGCTATACATGGCGGCCTGTGTAACTGACGGAAGAAGGTCAGAAAAACCCAGTAAGAACCACCAACCAATGGGAAGCTATTGACAACTTTATCACATATCCACATTGGCCGAACTCGAGCCTCGAATCCATGCGGACAGAGGTGAGATGGTAGTGATCGGTAAAGACGAGCGCTTTAGACCAGTTGGTCACCCAAGCTGGTTTCGTACATGACTATGCACATAAGGCATGATTGAATTAAAATTATTTATGTTAGGTCTCGCACGTGTAATTTTGATACGGTCAAGTTATTTTTGTCCAAATGTATCTAAAGCTCAGTTTTTACAACTGTTGGTGAACCCAGGATAATGAGACTGTAATGAATGGACAAATCAAAATGCAGTTTTTCCATTATGCAATGGTTTCAGTAGCTTGTTTGACATGGTCGAGTTACTTTTTTACGTGATGTGTATACACGTCATTTTTCATAAGAGCATGTGAAATTGGGTCCAACGTATCGAGGATATAACAGAAAGCTGACAATACAAATGACACTAAAGCATGATCATGTTTGAAAATATTTACGATAAGACGAGATCAGACACAAGGGCATACTACATAACAACACAGGTTTGGGACTGATTTGTTGGAATAATTGGAGTGGGAATAAAATATTGAGGGTAATGAACAAATGAATGATTGAAGAATAAACAGATGAACACACAAATGGGTAAAATGCTATATTTTCTCCCAACATAGTGAGACAGTGGAAAATAACGTCAGTGCATTGCTTAACATCAGCATTAGATGCGTAACTATTCTTGGTCTGTTGTCATTTTATATCTAAACAGAATATAAACCAAAATAAGATGATGCACATGCTTTGGGTGCGAAAAATAATACCAAAGAGTCTGGGTTTACACGTTCAGTTTTATTTTAACCCTGTAAACTCGATTCATTTAAACAACGGCTAACAGGTGTAAAATTTACATCTGAAAATAAACCACAAGTATGTGCTTATAATAAAGCATTCTACAAAAAAACAAGTGTCACTCAAAGTAAATGATGCTCTACTGTCCAAAAACAATTCCCAGGATTCCAAAATAAAGACTCTTTCTTCAATACTGTTGAGTATTGAAAAGTATTTATGCGCAGAAGCGATACCAAGAGAAGGGCAAGCGTCACATGACATTATGTTACAGCTATGAAGTACACAACAGTTAGTGATTACCTAGCTACATGAGCTTGAAAACACGTTAACTTAACAATTTATCCATAACATACCTAAATGTAATTGTTGATCTAATTGCATGGGGCAGCACCAATGAGTAGGAGTAGTAATTTGGGAGGAAGGTTTAGGTATCTGCAGATGAGTTTCAACTATAATCATATGAGGGATTACTTATTGTTTAAACATGCTGACGAAAAGTAAACCAATACAATCTACCAACACCCACCAACACTGAACTCCTTCCATCCCCAAAGCACACACATATTCAGACCACCCAAACCACAGATGCCGCTCTCTTGGGTACATACAAAAGTTGAAATAGATGTAAAAATTAATGGAGTCTTTTGATCCTTGCATCTGCCCATTTATGTAATAAACTAATTTCTCATTAATTTTTTTTTTTTGTAAATCAAAAAACTGCAAGAGAATATTAATGGTTTAATTTGAACTGCCGCCATGAAGACACACAACATATGCATAATTCATGAAAGTAAATGATACAAGTAAATCAGCAGTTTCATATATTATACAAAATTTCATGTCACGAGAAAAAAATGTTAGTGTTTCAAGAAACAAAACCTGGAGCCATGCTTATTGCACTTACAATTAACAAGAAGGGAGAAAAATGCTGTAAACTTTTTACCTAAATGCAAGTAAAATAAATTTTAAAAAACTGTAATTGTCAATCAAAAATTTAAGGACATTCGCAAGTTTTAGTGTCTTTGCAATGTGGGTGTCAATGCTAATTATCATCATCTTCTTAGCATAGTAGTCATATATGGTATAGTTACTGAGAAAACATAAAACCTTCATAGATTCTCTGAACAAAATAAATAGTAAATTATTAAATTGTTTCTCACCATTCTCAGATATAACTTTCACATAATAAGTGCTGTGTCTCAAACTCAGATCAAGTTTATGTCAATCTCATAAATACAGACTATGTCTGACCTTCTGAGGAATATACAGTGGTTGACAGCATACATAACACAAGTATAAAAGCAAACAAATCAACAGACTTTGTGACAGAATTGTCCAAAACTTAGTGAATCAGCTTGGTGTCTAAATGTTATGATTCAGAATTTTATGCGACATTGTCAGTAACTGGAAAAATGACCAACACTGTCAGCATCAAGCAGTATTTTAATAAGGTCTGCATGATACCCATTTACAATAGCCCAAAAGCATACACAGTATGCTCTTTTGTTGATTGACAGATTAATTGTGCCACATTTATATATTTGTAAAAAAAAATCATTTCAGTAAGGAATGTTTGTTCGGTAACATGGAAAATAATGCAAATAGTTATGCTTTGGTAAACTATTTCAGTTTACATGGTGTTTTCCTTGAAATTCATGTAGAAATGGTTCATGTATTTTAACCGTTTTTCAAACACATTACATTTACATGTGCAGTTTATGCCAGCTTCCGTTGCTGGCAACCGTTATATACTCCTTAAATTGTTGATACATTGTGTCTTTTCTTGGTGGCTGTAATATTCTTTCTGGTTCCAGCTGCTTGAAATATTTCTGTAATGAGGTGCCAGCCACTTAGATGGTCTTCTGACTGTTTCACACATGAGAAGGCAAATGCATTTTGTGCACTTGCACCTGCAGCATGTCTTTTATCTGTATTTGCCATAATTTCCTTTCCTTCATGCAATCTTTGGATACAAGAACAGGAACCAAATGGCTTAGTTTACTACTCTGATATGCAACTTTGATTTGCTGTACAACTGCTTTTTCAGTTGGTCTGATATTGAAGCCAATGTAATCTCAATGATCCAAGCATCATTCCTAGCTTCTTGCACTTCACTTAAGAGAAGACGACATGGCTCTCCATCCTTTTGTCCATTGTACATTGTCAGCCTTTCCACAAGAAGATCTCAAAATTCAACATATTATGTTGATCCACAGATTAATTAGGGGTCATTAACCAGCTCATCAATTTTTAAGAGCATATTTGTGGAATTTTTCCACATCTGTATCCAGTTTAGCTCTGCTGGTTTACGTATAATTACCTGTCTCTTTTAATTGCACAATGTACTCTCCATCACCAAGCAGGACATTCCACTGCAAGTTTAACACCTCCAAAAATTTGTCAATTTCTGTCGCTTTATCATTTTTATCATTAATTAAATTCCTTTTAAATTTTTTGTTCCCTCCTTTAACAGATGTCCCTAGCTTTGCCTTAATCCTGCTTTTACTTCTGAATGTTGATCATCAGCTGCTTTTGCAGCATCTACTGCATTTTGTAAGTGCTCAAAATCTGACCGTTGAAATATTTCATACAAATTAGAATTCTCTCCTTTGGAATTTCTGAATGGTAGGAACAAACTACCTAATCTTCTCATGTCTGTCATGATGGACCTTCTTACTTTTTCATCAGTTTTTCATACAGACTTCTTCCACTTGTTTTGATGGTGTTGTCCTGTCTAGATAAATTTCAAATTTCATCAACGATGTACCTAGCCAAGATTTCACTCTTGAATTCTTCACTTTTGGCACAGTTCAAAAGTGACACTGGTACAGAGAATTGCTGGTACATCCGAAAGGCATTGTGTCCTTATGTTTATTATAGTGATCTTGACAGTAGAAACGTTTGCTTCATCTGAAAGTGCTCTGATAATTTATTCTGAAGCTTCCAACAAAATGGGCTTGGCATTTGGGGCTTTTTCTTATATTTCCTATTAACTATGTTTTCATCTGAAAGAAAGACCAAAACAGACATGCGTAACTTCATGCAATAACTTTTTGAACTGCCGTGAAGCAAGAGTCCGTCCAAAAGACCGATGGTCGGCTGGCTGTAATATAATGTTCAGGAATTTGAGACAAGACCATTTCTGTTTTCCAACTGCTGAGTGTTAATGATATCCACTTGCGGAAGGGATGTGTTGTGTGGCTTTCATGTGGCTAAGGCCCATATGTATAAATAGAACAGTGGCCTGTTCTGCATGTGAATGTTCTACTTGTTCTATTTCCGCAAAGAATTGTAAATGATACATAAGCTCAAATTTTGTCAAAACCAATCAAACAGCTTAGTAGTTAGATGTTCAGCCTAACAAAGATGAAAGTGGCATAAAGAATGCTTATATGTGCAAATTGTGTGCAAAACCAGTGCACAGATTTTTTTTTTTTTTTTGTTTAAAAAGGCAAAATATTCACAGTCTGAAATTGTGTGCCACTTTTCTGCCTTTCTTTCATGAGCATTTTGTGTGCAGGCTTTATCTTTTAATCGGGAAGCTTCCAAAATGCCTTCATACCTTTCAGATAAATATATGGTAATAGGGTGGAGATCTCTGTACTTTCGAAGAGATTGGAAGTTCTACATACAACAGTTACTGCGTTACCGTAATGACTGTAAGTCTTGGGACACTGTAAGTCTTGGGGCACCCTAAAGTATTTTCAAAAGTAATTTTACTACCTATAAATGTTGGGGCACAAACTTATAGCATTTGTTTCATGTACTCTAAGTCTTCAGACACCTTCAATAAAATTTTTGTCAACAAATCAATCAATGTATTTTCTCGATTGTAACATTTTAAATTTAGAAAAATGACCGAGATCGTTATCGGACTATCATCATGAATTATTGCATGGAAATGTTATAAATTGATATAATTTGTTTGAAAAGTTAATAAATATATTTAATTTTCCTCTGTTTCCTTATTATTTCTATGCAGTTCAAATATGTATAATTTGATCGACGACAAGAGTAAAGCATTAGCGGGTTGTTGTAAGTGTTTACAACAGTAATCTATCCATTTCGTCTTCAAGTTGTTATTTGTTTAAGTACTATTGCATTAGAATATTGTTTCAATGAACCAATGGATTACTTTTCTCTTTTGCCATCAAAATGTAAATACATAATTCGTTAAAAATGTGCTTCCAGTATAACAAGAACGAACAAGAATAGAGTTTGGTTCAACGCTTGCATTTAGTGAGCATGTTTTCATCATGGTGACACCTCATGTTCATTGAAGATTTGATCTGCATTGAATGACATCCCTTGGATTTTAATTATAGGCACCATTGCGCTAAACCTCAAATAATACATCCAAAATACAACGAGGAACTTGAAAAAATAATGCTTAGAAACTAATTGTAATTCCTTATAAACTCTATTTTCGCTAGCAAAGGTTCCTTTATGATAACCCCATCTACACCTTGGCGGATCGAACAGATATATACTGGTGCTTTGTCCTAGAGACATCTATTGGATTTCATGAGCTGCCTCCATTAGTGTATAATGCCAACTAACCAGTGTGTGGTGCATTCAGCCGAAAATTGTGGAGGCAATTGACAAAAAGGATATTTTGTAAGTTTAACATCAAAATTATTACAATGTGCCAGAGGGAAGCCATGTACATGTCTGTTTGAGTGAAAGGTGTTTGTGCAAACAGGGACCGGCAGTGGAAATTTGCTTATTTATCAGTCCATTCAAGTGTTTGCTCCCCTTGTCTCGATCATATAGGAATAGTGTTCAAATCTGAATACTTAGTTTTGATCGTACGTGGGTCAAAATAAATATCATAGCAATAGACGTCTTGTTTACATGTGATTTGGAACAATGAGATTTGGTAAAAATAATGGATAAATCAAGACCTAAATCTGGTATTTGGGGGAATAAACAAGGATATAAGTTACGCTACGTGCGATTTGCACTGTGTAAGTACTCTTCTGTACAAAATATCTAGCACAGGTCGCCCAGTAAACACTTAAGTTTTCATTTACCTTTATTTGCTTTCATGCAGGAAAAATCGGAAAATATGCATAGACAAAATAATAACATAAAAACAATTAGTAGCTGTTAACAGATTATTGACTTGGTAAACGAATAAGAGCTGGTCCCTGTTGTGTGCAGTATAGTAATCTTGCCAATTTTATCTGGACTTTTGTCACGTCCGAAAGTGTTGGGCTATCAAAAATGCTATAATTTGTAGACGGATATAAATCGTGGGACACGAAAAATTGCTTTTTCATGTCCTAAGACTTACAGTCATTACGAACGTAGTCAAATGGTATCTTGCTCCACTTGTAGGTTGATAAGAATATGAATGACCCAAGTTTCCAGATTCATACTTTAACGTTGTACTATGGAGCCGTTTACAGATAGATCATAGTACAGGTAACTATAGATGAATGCACTGTGGCAGCATAGATCTCATGCCTACCCGTTTCCTGATGTTTGGTATATGACTTGTTTGAGGATCGTTCTGCTCTGCATTTGCTGGATGTGTTTGTTCCACCTCTTGCTAGGTATCTTTAATTTACATTGTTTGTTTGTTAGTGTTTTATTATTTATTTTTTTATTATTATTATTATATGTTAATGGGGGACGTGACCCTGTCCAAAATTAAGTTAATTTTCCACCTGCCTGAATTATTGATTTTGGTTTTGTTGTAAAAATGTTTATCTTAATCTGTGTCTTGAACTTCGGAAATTCCTTATGAATTGCCAGACCTACCTGTTGTTTACTACACAGGTCATATTGTAATTTTAGTAATAGACTTCTATTTGTAATTAAGATTTTATTTTGTAATCATTAAAAAGTTTCTAGGAGGTTAGTTTCCATTAGGAAATGGTCACTTTTAGAAAATGTTTATTGTGACCTGAGGGCAGGTAGAAGACTAATCTTGTCACTGGAAAGATTATTCATTCGTACTTAGATCTAGCAGAATCAGTTTATACGACTGTTGTGTCCAGTAATTCATTTGGGCTGGAATTTATTTCTTCCAATTAGTCAAGTGAAGATTCTCTGAGTGTTCATTAAAAATAAAATTCTTGGACAGAGACATTTTCACTGGGATTTATAGCAAATTCAAGATTGCAATTATATTACTGTGTTTAAACAAAAGACTGTTGGTACAACAACACAATACAGGCCACTATATGCACATAAACACTTAAGAACTTTAAATTATTAGGAGTTTTGTATGTAATTCTATGATTATTTTGGGATTTGATTCGCAAAACCCTAAGTTCTTTTTTTTTCATTTTCACATTTATGTTTCAGGGAAATAAATTATTTTTTGAATTTTTACTTTTCGCTCATTTCAGTTACTTATTTTAAGAGCATGGACTCGTAACACCCTGTATTGAATTGTAAATATGATCTTTTTATAATTTTGATTCAATTCAAAACATGGAGAAAACAATGATTCTTCAGCTTGATATATATGTGCATAATTGCAATTACATTAGTTCACGGATGAGAACGCACTTTGTTGAAAATACCGGAAAAGTTACCTGGGGGGTTGGATTCTGTTTAAGCCCCAAATGAGGGTCCATGGGTGAAGCCCTGGGGGGGGGCTCAGGGGCCGAAGAGTTCTCTTAGTGCACCTACAAATTTGCCTCCATAACTAATGGGGCATTCATACAGTAAACACAACGCCTTTCTCACTATGTCAACTGTTGGTACAAACTCTGACAAGGTGAATGACTTCACTTCGTGATTTATTAATATATAACATATCGATCAATCAAGACCATGAAAGATTGTTTTTCACACTACTGTCCATTTCCTGAATCCTGACGTCATCTGATGCAATTAGAGTTACATACCACATTTTTCCGACAGACACGATATAAATTGATGATTCTATAACAGAGAAAACAATGTGATTCCAATTACTTTATACTGATATTAAATATTCATTGTCAGGAAATGACAGAAGTGTTAAATGTGTGAAGCCATTCGTGCAACTAGTATGTCTAAATCATCAAAGAAAAAGAAGTGATTCTGATTAGATTAGACTG
>JAECUM010055339.1:0-36728 GCA_016617855.1 Megalonaias nervosa | reverse complement strand
TGTGGACGCCGTAGCTTGTTTCCTGTCTGTTGCTGTTTTCAACAATAATAATATTGATATATCACAAGTTTTCTTCTCATGCTTAAATGGTGTGAATAGTTGGTGTATTGATTGTGTTTAATTGTAAAGACTAATTAGTTCTGCGGCTTTTGGAGTAAATTACCTTCCTTGCTTAGATATACACTATTGTGTCAGTGGATCCTGGTCTAGGTTGGATTCACACCCACAACCCATTGACTGCAAATGTGAATATTAATGTTTGTTCGATGTGGAAAGTATATTATTGTTATTATTATTATTATTATTATTATTATTATTATTATTCACATTGTGTACAGAATCATAGAAGGTAATATAAAAAAATTTAGCCTTTAATATTGTTTATGATGTAAACTTCTAAAGCTGCTCGATTTATTTATATCTTTTTGTTAGGTGTTGAAAGAGATTTTTCAGAACCAGCATCCAGAAGATAATGGACAAGACAGAACCCAAAAGACACCAATCACTCAGTCAACAGTAGATGGTGTGACATATCCTGGTGTGCATATTGATGTCACCGAGAACTTTCCATGCATTTCCAGTGTTCAAATGGTTGGTATAGCTTCATACGATTTTATATGGCCTCATATATGATAGCATACGAGTAAATCAATAAAGATATGTCATTATTTATTGCGGAAAAGCTCGGCAATGTGTTGGTTATATGTCACACATTATAATCAGCCATAGTTTCTATAAGTAACGAAAGAGGTTTGACGCATTTGTCATTTATTGTTCAAACATACATAAAACTTAACGTATGACCACCTTATCTAATGCAAAGGTATTCACTAGAATTTGCCAAACACACTTTTCATGTATTGCTTTTGTTTCAGGGACTAGACACATGTTCGTGCAGTATTGCTGTTGAATGTCAGACTGACAGGATACTTAAGAGATCCAAGAGAATTCAAGCATTAGTGAGAGGAAAACCAATTGATTTTGGTAATAATAATATTAATACATATATAACTAGTTCCATGAATGAATGCACACTCCACTACGAGATATTTCAACTCATCAAGTTTAGTAATATCTTTCATTCATGCTGTAACAATTAATAAATAATAAATTTCCTGGATGCTTAAAAACATCTTTGTTGCTCAAGTTCTAAAAACTTGCCCCTATTGCATTTTCATTTTATTTCCAGTTCAGAACAACCATCTACCAACCTTATGTCTGAGAGAAAGTTTATTGTGTTTGAGGAACAGCTGTTGTCATTATTCTGGACTTGTCCCTACTGCCATGGACCAGCAAAAGGGACAGTGACCCACACATTTGGCACTTTAATTACAGTTACAAAGGAGTGCCACCTATGCAGCAAGTCATACACTTTGAACAGCCAGCCCTACCTTGGAGACATGCCAGTCGGTAACATTATCTTGTCAGGAGCCATCCTTTTTGCAGGTGCAACTCCACAAAGATTCTTCGGGTTATGCAACACATGTTTATCCCAGTGTTGCACCTATCCACATTTATGACCCACCAGCAAGTGCTACTCACACCTACTATCGATAAAGTATGGAAGGCGAATCAGGGTAGGGTCTTTGGAGAGTTAGAGTCTTCGTCAGCCAATTGCTATTGCTGGGGATGGTAGATGTGATAGTCCAGGCCACAGTGCAAAGTTTGGAGCCCATAGTGTGCTAGAGGTTAATTTGGGTCAAGTCCTGGATATTGAGCTGGTACAGGTAATTCTTGTGCTTCTTTACCAGATAGAAATTCAAATATTTATATAACAGAATATTCTGATAAATATTTCAATTTTGCCACAGTACAAATTTTTTGTACTTGGAAGCATTCATACATGTTACTCATGCACGAGAATGAGCAAAACATTTGGTAAATACATTTAAGCTATGTGTAAGTGACATTATAAGAAACAGAGTGTTATTTGCTCAAAATATTTGTTTTAGAGCAATGAAGTGAAGAGCAGCTATCACATGGAGAAAGAGGGACTTTCTAGAGCCATCAAGAAACTACAGAACCATGGTGTGGGGGTGGACACAGTTATTACAGACAGGCATGTCCAGATACAGAAATGGATCAGAGAGAATATGACCGCCACACACTATTTTGATGTGTGGCATGTTGCAAAGGGTATGTATGTATGTATGTATGTATGTATGTATGTATGTATGTATGTATGTATGTATGTATGTATGTATGTGTGTGTATGTATGTATGTATTCTGATTTTTGCTACACTGAATGATACCATTTGATGCAACTCGTATACAAGTACATATGGTAATAAAATCATTGTATGTTTAAAGTTATATTACTTAAGTTGGGAACTGAACATATCACTAGGAATACAATCAGAAAAAAGGGAGAAAATAACTATCTTGGATCTTTTTATTTCCAGGTGTGAAGAAGAAACTAGAACACATTGGCCGAGAAAGGCAATATGAGGATGTGAGGAAATGGATTCGGAGTATTTCAAATCACCTGTATTAGTGTGCAGCTTCAACCGAACCTGGAAATGGTGACCTAAGTGTTGCCAAGTGGCATTCCGTAGCTATTCATGTCCAGAAAAGACATACATATGAAAATAGTCTGTTTCCATGCTGTCTGCATGACTGTCTACCTGAGGACAATGCACGTTACAAATGGTTACAATCTGGTAAGAATTACATTTCATATTAAACTTGATAATCTACAATAAAATTTAAAGGATATGTTTGTTCTTGAAGAGCTCACACAAGTCATCTCTTTAGTAAACTCTAAAGATTCTCGTAATTCAAATTACATGTTTTGTACTTTTAAGAAAGACCTTAATTAGTAGATTTCTTTAGGAATCCTTTTTTATTTCCTGCTAAATTCAAAAAGTTTACAAATTGGTGTCTGTTTTGTTATGAATGATCAAACTACAACATAGTATTAATCTCTGTTCAGGTACCTAGGCTTGTGTGAAGATTGAAGAAGTTGTACTGAGTAAGAAGCTGGCGAAAGACATCCAAAAGTTATCACCCTTCCACCAGACATCAAATTTAGAAGCATTCCATAGTGTTGTTAACCATTTCGCTCCAAAAATGTTGGCTTTTTCTTATTGCGGAATGAGAAACGGGTAAATTGTGTACAACCTACGAAAATTCATCTTAGCAATGATTAATTTCATAGTTGGCAACTATTCATAAAAAAAAGTTTGATGAAATGTTTAATATCCTCTACAATTGCTTCCGTAAAAATATATTCACAAGCAAAAGCCATAAACTGCTTTGAACTGTTCAAAGACAGACTTTTGTCTTCTATTTCATATGTAAACACAGACTTTTGTCTTCTATTTCATATGTAAAGTACCACATAATGTTGGAATACAAAAACTGCATTTTTTTCTATTTTAAGGATTGTTTTCTTTTAACGTTAGACTGCACTTAGCGGCACTCCATTTCAATGAAAATGCCAACAGAACACAGGCAATAACGAGCTCTGGAATCAGCCGATACCAGATTTCATTTCCAAAGTACAAAAACGGAGAGTACATTGTAAAAGAAACCAAGGAAGACTGCACATACAGTATGTACCCATATATAATACATCACATTGATGCAGATTTATGTTTGTAGCACATTTAAAATCATATATTGTGACAAAATAATGATTCATTGAACTACGATTTATATACATGTTAAATGATTACTATTTAAATCTTCATTCTAGTTCCATTAATTATTTTTGGTAAATTATCAGTGTGAATATAGGCAGAGGATGAAATTCTTCTGAGTTTCTTAAATTACTAGGGAAAAAAATTCTTCTTTCATAATATGTTGAAGAGTTGATGGCAGCACTGGAGGAAATGGTCAGGAAACCAGTCAGTTGATAGTTACCACCATCTCTATGCAGCCAATCCCTGAGGCCAGACAAGTCGACGGCTGTCCAGGCTGACATCACGATTTGCAAGATAACTACAAGTGCTTGAAACCTGTGTAGTTACCACCTTTACTTCGGAACTTCTGCCTGATTGCTTCTACTGCACAGGATGGCAAAGCAACTCGAATTTCACGGCCAAGATAACCCCAGCACCATCTTACTGGCTGCCTGTATGTAGTGTATCTATTACGACTGAAAATAGAATATGCAACATATTTTAGACTTGAATAAAGTTATATTATGTCACCTATTCTGGTTTTAACTTATTTATTTCAAGTTTTCTGAGTCAAGACCTTTAGCATAAAATTAGATTTTACTATGACCAATGGTAGGAAGCTAAATGAATCTAAAGTGAATAGGAACAGATAACAATATGTTTTAAATGTCATAGTGCAGAGTCTGTTCATGAACAGAAATTATTGTTCGATTGAAGTTACAGATTTTTTCATGATAATTTCCATTACAACAGACAAATGATGCTAGCAGGGTTTATTCTTGAGAGGTTTGGGTGAAAACTCCACATAAGAAAAATGTCACATTTTCTCAATGAAGGAGGGATTTCATGAATTTATGAGTGACTTTGTTTTATATTTATGTGTATACAGCAATCACTTTTCCCAAAAGGGACCTGATATTGGCGCCATAACTATTGTGAGGACATTTTGTCTATAACTGTTTATGTACTGACAGAATTTCCAAGCGATTTCCATACTGCTGTCTGTAGGCATAGTTTGCTGCTTCCAGGACATATTCATCCAATCAAACTGCCTGAAATCCAGGATGATCGATGATAAAATCCACATTGAGCTCCTCGGTCTTATCCAAAATCTCATTAATCTCTTTAAAGCATCTACACTCTTCCACTGTTTCGTTACTACTGCTATTTCCACACGTACTCCTGAATAGATCAATTTACGTGGTAAATATGCTGTATGATAATTATTGTGTTAGACAGCAAACTTGTAGCTCTTGGATTTCAAAGTGCAAAACATATGTATATGTGATAAATGGTCAGATATTTGTTGTACCTTTTGTACCACAATACTGAAATGCACATTTCATCAGAAATGTATTATATTATTCTCATTATTAGTTTCCCCATAAACTTTTATGCATTATTTGCCATTAGTACTGTTCACCTTAACCGACATGGAAGAATATGTTGGCTAAGCATCTATCCATGGGGGGATAGAAAAAATTTATACCCATTAGCTGGATTAAAAGGTACATTCAGGGTTTGCATTTCATCGTGGTTTAAAAGAACAAACTTGAGTCATAAAATTAATAAAGCATTTATATCTACACCTCTCACAGTCCGAGTCTTAAGTGTTAAAATGTAACACCACTAGTTACTGATGAACCAAGCCTAAATGAAAATCTTCTCTGAAGACATCCAACAAGCTTTTGCTCAAATTCGTTTACTTCTCTTTTCATTATGAAATTTAAAATAACATTAACGAAAGAATAATAATATTAGTAATAATTAGTAATAATTGCAATAATGATAATAGTATTTACCAGAATGTAAAGCCCAAGCGCTGCTCAGCTATATCATGCGCTATGTTCTCTTCAGGGCCTTCATCCTCGTCTCGTTCGGGCTAAAACTGATACGGCCTCACTTCATAGCGAGCAGAATCTTCTTCGGATTCATGAAGTTGGCCAGCTTCAAGGGGTTCACCTTCCTCAAACGGCGAAGATGAGCATGACAAATCTGCCATAAATTCGCAAGAGTCGTCACTATCAGCCATTATCATCACATACGCTCAACTTGAGGGACTTCCCGACAGTGCGTCACTTCCGGAAATTCGATTTTTTTACCAGAAGTGTATAAATATTTCCGGAGCGTTTTCCGTAAAACATCGATGTATGCTCAGATAATCTTAATCTTCTCCTCTGTGAGTTAAAACCTACATCTAAAATGCACATTTCGGAGTTATTTAGCGAAAAATGAACATTATGATATATAATGTTTATTAGACACTAGCAGACCTTTAATATTAAGTACTGAAACCTCTTAAGCTGACAACGACTGTTCTCCGTGGAAATTGAGAAAATATCGACCTAAAGCCAGACTGATACAGGTGTTGCTTGATTCGCTCGGTTGTGAGACCCCTTGCGTGTTGCAATATTATGAAACTGAATTTTGGATTAGCCATCTCGGTATCGCGTATTCAAGCCTATGGAATGCATATTCCTGTTGTATCCAATACGTGATTATGTGGTTCAAAAGTCTTTTCCGATTGCTTCTATCTAGATCGCGTATTCGAGCTTGAAAAGCGAGTATTCGAACTTCCAGAAGGTCCCACTCTACAGGTATTACGTACTTCTGAAATCGGGACTGGTATAAGTTGAAGTTGTGTGCATTTCAAACAAGCAGCGGAAAGAATGTTGATATATCTCTATGCTAAATTCATGCACTGTGAGTCTGTTGGTATGTGGTATTAGGGAAACAAAGCGATGCCTAAAGCTTCCATGTGCTTGAGAACTGAACAAGAAATAGCAAAAATTACAAGAACTTTAGTGGTTATTACATTAGGGAAAACAAAATTTGCCAGAGTAGACAATATTAAATTCTGAAGATACAATAAATGAATATTAACATATCAAAAAACTAAAAGAAGCAGTTATCGGCTAGTTCTTTCCTAATATACCTCTAAAGTCTAGGAGGTGAAAATGACTACGCTATATACTCAGTAACCCAAAATACACCCAACAATCATAACATCAAAATAAAGGAAATTAAAGATAATTTTAATAATACCTAACATATAAAATGTCTTTATTAAATAACCATGATAACCAGGGAAGAAAACCTGTGAAATTCGTTTTCTTTGAAAATCAAACCCCCTTCGCAAAGTATCAAAAGATTCAGTGCATCCTAAAGCGAAATGCTGTTTATATTATGGCCCCGTCAGACACGAAGTGGCAGGTTCGATTTCGGGTAGTGGCAGGATCGATTTCGCGAAGTGAAGAACTATAGCACGTAATGGATAGCTGGATTAGGTGAGTTACAGAGACCGTGTAATTTAAAATTATCTTCTGATTGGTTCTCTCGATTTCGCGTCATCGAGTCTAAAGACAGCGAAAGCGTTTCGACGCTAGAGCCCGGATAAAATTGTTATAAACTGATTGCGTTGATTGGTTGACTTCTGAAGTGTGTCCTTCTCGCTTTAACAGCGTTTGCAGTTCACTTGCTTTCTAGTTCCAACTAAACTTCTTGCTTTTGATCTGCTGAGACACATCAGAAAACCTTTATCGGCGTTGGTTCCTCTACAGAACAAAGTACTTGCAATCTTTCATTAAAGTCCTTTTCTTTTTCATTGCAATACTCCAACCATCTTCTGCAAGGTCCCCCCGTTTGTTTTTGAACTTCAACAGAGCGTCCTGGATACATCTTATCAATTTCTTCGTGGCAGGTTCCTTCATCTTCAAATGAACAATGATACTATGGCTATCTTGGCCCAAGACTTTCTAATAAATAACTGGCCTGGTATCAATCATCTAAACGTTCTTTGAGGAGATCAATATTTAAGCAAGTGTTTCAATCTCCGATGTGTCACATTGATGAATTAAGCACTCAGTATCACGAACGCTTATTTTTTTGTGTGTGACTGCTAACCTTTGTATCATTTGAAGGCATTCCCAACAAAGAAGTCATCTTGCTATCCCTACATGATGTGTGTTTAAACACTAATACCACTCAATCAGCTGTATGTAGTTTTGAATATGGACACAGTGTTGGAATCTGAGAGTGAATATATTTTGAGTTCTGTATCAACACTGTTGTATTCAATATCATTGAAATATTTAAATAAATGAATGAAACGTTTTCAATAAAATAATATGTGAGTTGTCGTAGATACTGACATTACTGCAAGAAGTACGCGCAATACTCGGTGGTTGCCGTGCAGCTGTTTCTTTCCTGCATCTGGGCTTAGAACAAGTATCCTCTTTTTATCATTGAAGGATTAGCGTAGTTTCGCCATGATTGAGACATTCATTGATCCAGGTGTTGTCCTTTTTGCAAGATCATACATTTGCAGGAAGATATCCATATTGAAATGCTCATATCTTGGATACACTTTGTCTTCGAAAGCCTTCATTTGTTTATACAATAAAAAGCTTTGGCACTTTTCATCTATGATCAGAAGGCAAAACTAAAGCAACAACACGTATTTATTTATTTATTTGTTTATTTGTTTGTTTATTTATTTGAAAGTATTTATGTAAGCTTGAGTTCGATGACTATGCTGAGCTATGATGTGCATTATCACAAATAAAATGTTGAGTATAAAATGGGTTGAAGTCAGCTAAATGTCTTTATAATTCACGCAAATAAAATTTATATGGCTTTTCTTATGTTATTTTGGTCCAATATTAGCTATGATTAAGCAAACACCAAAATTATGTTTTAAAAGATCCAATATGAACACTCAAAAGAATCTTTAAGAAAAGAGAAGTCCCATCAAAATGAAACATTGTAACACAAATGATCAAGATGGCCCCAGTTTTAGGTAAATTTTAAAATTAAACCAGCAGTATTGACGCCAAGTATTAAATTAAATGACCAAACAAATCACAATTTGCGTATAAGATCTGTACTACTTTGGCAGTGCGACGTTTTTATATTTGCATCGATATATCACAACTACAATCATCCATTTTGATACTCCCATGCTTTTAGAAGCATTCATAGACCTTAATCATACAGTTCATATCTCTAATAAAGTTTTGATTCATCGTTTACAGAAGAATAGACAAAAATGTTCTTTTATATATAATAAATGAGGTGGTTGCAGTCAAGAAATCAATACTCAATTGAAGTGCGCAATATTATATTCGCATATAAACAATTACAACAAATGCGTACCAAAAAAACTTAGAAATGCATTCAAGGATTTAATTCAGCTGAAACTCGGCACAGCATTTTAGAATTTGTGTAGCAGACTTGCAATGGCTTGAGACTTGAATCTATAGCCTACCTGTACGTTCTTCCAACATGTCTGGTACATTCAAACATTTTCCATTAAAAGAGTTCATTTATTAGTCAATTTACGATGATATTACATGGTACATTGTCACCATACGAATAATAGTATAAAGACTATTTCGGAATACCTTTTGTTGAGAGTTTTCCCAAAAGAAATAAGGACACTAAATAATTCAAGATCCGTATCGGGTTGACAAGGGAATATAAAATCTGTAAATCGAGATTCTCGACATACTGTAAGGAATCGAGTCAATTATTGTTAATTTGCGAAGATAAACGTCTAATCCAAATAAAATATTTGTTCATAAACTCTTTTACAATAATGACTGTTTGGATATGTTTACGCATTTGAAATGTGTGGGTTTTTTTTGTAGACAAGGAGGTGTATGTACGTATGTATACAGTGCCTGATTTAGACATAGCAAGGCCCTAAGCTATAAGAAGCTGTAGTGGCCCTATTTGGTATAAAATAAATTTGAGCCCTAAGCTGTAGCTTGTTTAGCTTATGCCTGAATCCGGTACTGTATGTACACAAAAGCACACACACGTATTCAAATGAATTCACCATCTATCCTTTTATTCACTGGCATAAGTTACATATGTTTTGTTAATCATTAACTAAGAAATATATAACCAAGTAGTCGTGGGTTTTGATGTTGTTGTCACTACCACTACCACTAACTCTTCCCCTTGCGGGGACTTGCACTCCCTATTCGGCTGTCTTGATTTCCTGTGGAAACAACGAAAGCACACCATCATAAGCAGTTAGATCTTTATGATTACCCCCCCACCTCCTCAATTATCATCTGAAACTATCAGTTTTCTTCTATATTTGCCTTGGAAGCTCAGATGTGATTCTTTCCTTGATCATCAAAAAGATAGATAGATAAGACATTCATTCACACAGAGATACATACATACATACATACATACATACATACATGGTTAGACTCGTCATTAACCATTTCATTATTTTCTTTCTTGTAATTATTGATCTTGTAAAGCTTTATGATCGAGAAAGAAAGAAAGAAAAATAACGTGCATATATTTGTGGCATTTGTTACAAATTCAGTGTTTATTTGGTATAAGTCTAGTTTCATGAACCCCTATTTACAGTTTTATACTGCAATAGCGTAATAGGTTTTATAGAATTTAATGACAAGGGAACTTTGAAGATTATTGTATAGAAAATACCATTGAAGTATGTGTTATACTTGAAATATGTGTTCTATTTGAAGTATGTGTTATACTTCAATGGTATTTTCTATACAGTAATCTTCAAAGTTCCCTTGTCATTAAATTCTATAAAACCAATTACGCTATTGCAGTATAAAACTGTAAATAGGGGTTCATGAAACTATCATGTTGTTCTATCTCTCTGTCCCTGTCTCTGTCTCTCTCTCTACACACCCACCCACACAACCCACCCACCCACCCACACACACCAGTAAGTTGGTATTGGATCTAGCGAAGACGCTGGACACAATTTCGTGAATAAGATGTTTATTAAAATGTAATTGAACAATGAATGAATCTGACACCATACTCGTGTGCTTCAAGTCCAACAATAGTTTTAACAGAATGAATCTGACACCAGACTTGTGTGTTCAAAGTCCAACAATAGTTTTAACAGAATGAATCTGACACCAGACTTGTGTGTTCAAAGTCCAACAATAGTTTTAACAGAATGAATCTGACACCAGACTTGTGTGTTCAAAGTCCAACAATAGTTTTAACAGAATGAATCTGACACCAGACTTGTGTGTTCAAAGTCCAACAATAGTTTTAACAGAATGAATCTGACATCAGACTTGTGTGTTCAAAGTCCAACAATAGTTTTAACAGAATGAATCTGACACCAGACTTGTGTGTTCAAAGTCCAACAATAGATTTAACAGAATGATCCGCAAAGAGTTCAACAAATGATATAAGAAACTTATACCATTTCTAAATGAAATTAATCAGAGCATGTAACTTCAACAAGTAATCAAACGAGAACCAACGTAAGGAAGGAATGTGATTGATATATATATATATGTTACCATGGGTGATCAATTTATACAATTTATAAACAAGTATGATTAATTAATGGATCTATCGCCATGGATGATCAATGTATAGAATTTATAAAATAACATGAACAATGTATTGTTCTTCAATAAGTAAGATGTATGTACAGTTGATTTTCACTTGTATAGCGATATTGAATTATCCTGTATTCGAAATAAAATATATGATGTTTTTTTGTGGCGTCCAGTCGACGATCACTCTGAATTTTCGGTTCCACAGCTATCATCGAATAGTCACGGAGCACCCACGCGATGGCCCTCTCCTCCGAGTCTACCAAAGGTCACCTCGAGACACTTTGGTACCAGTCAGACCAGTTGGTCCCGAACCTTTGGCGCCTCACTGCGAGTAAACCAAAACCATCCGCTAAGCCAACGCCACCAATGACTGCAACATCCTGGTCATTCAAACCTAAAGAAGTTATAAAACTCACCATAAAACACATTAAATATCTGTCATTACTATGCCCAAGGTATAACAGGTTTAGTCTGTGTTATGTCTATGTCCAAATTATAACACGTTCAATATCTGTTATACCTATGTTTGAAGTGTAAAACGATCAATATCCAATTTATTTGGAACTTACTTCATGTAAAGAAGAACATGCATACAAAACTGTAATGTACGATATTATAAAAAGAATTGATGCTTTGAATATTTGTTTCCAATATTTGACAATCAAAAGTCATTGCTTCTCAAAAGAAATCATTTTCCTGAATACACATTGATAACATTGATAAAATCAACACAGGAAATGCCCTATATACTCATGTTTGGGGACTTTTCCTTCACGGTGTAATGTCTCCATTTTATTACAAAGTATGTTGACCTTTGAATGGATAAAAATTTCCAAGATGTTACGTGGACTAATACTTAAACCATCGTATTTCGTTTCCCTAAGTAAAGCGAATATTTTCTAGGTGCCTCAGGCAGACCTGTCAAGAATACCGTTTCCTTAATTTCCTATGCAATGTATGCAGACCTGTTAAGAATACCTTTTCCTTAATATTTCCAAGGTACTTTAAGTAGATCTGTCAAGAATACCTTTTCTTTAATATCTTTAGGTATAGAGCCGCTGACAGGGTAGAACAACTTGGACAACGTTCAGGGGGGACCACCGCCGAAAAGAACATTTTTTTTTTGTAATTCATAGGGGCCTACCGGAGAATTGGAGTTTTAAGACCCGTGCAGTACTTTTCAAAGTGTAATATTAAGTTAGACACGAACTTTAGGATTTTAAAATTTTACTCTTAAAGTTGCGTCATTTCTTTATATATAAAACTGAGTACCAGATTATATCCGTATTGTTATCAGGCTTAGTGATATGGGTCAACGCCTTCGATACCGCCATGACATTGCAAAAGTTTTACCTTCGCGTCGAAAGAAAGTGTATTACTTACGTGTGCGGTGGGAATTACAAAAGTTAGTGTATTTCGACACCGTTATTACCGGGGCAAAAATGCTGCCACTGCAGGTGCAGACAACCCCGTCTTTACATATGCTTCCATCAGAGGTGTCATTTTAGGAACACACTGGGTACTCTTTACAACGTGAACGATTTTGCGCATCAAAATCTGCAAATTTGGCATATTTTGAGATTTTGTAAATTAGGATAAACGCAAAATATATGTAAATGGTCTGTAAGGCGTAATTAAAATGATATAGATGCATACATTTAGAAAACTTTATACGACTGGCATTTTATTTTTACAAGTTTCAGAAGCCTTTGAGAATTACAGGTTGGGTTGTACAGTTTCGCACTTTACATAGGGTTTTATGCTTTTTTTTTTTTTTTTAGAAAAATAAATTTCCCATGTTTTCCTCACTGGTTATTCTGGTTATTTAAAAACAAACCTTGTATATCTTAGGTTTTGTTGAATTATTCTTTAATTCCCTTTATCTTGGTGTTGGATAGGTGTAATTTGGGTTATACAGTTTACAGCTTGACCTTACATCAGATTTGTATTTCTCAGTAGGCTGCTATCTCGGCTTGGTCATTCTCACTTCCTGTACTTCAAAGATAAATTGGAAAGAAAAACAACAAGCAGATAACTTTTTATTTTACTGTTTATGTATTTTATGATTCATTCATTACAATGTCAGAAACTGGTTTTGTCTAATCTGGCAAAATTCATTTTCCCTATTTTAATAACTGCTGAAGTTAGTGTACTCCTTAAGATCATTTTTCGAGCACAGGGTAACAGCGATTTTATCACGTTTCTGCTTTAGATAGTACATAATTTCCATAATTACCACATGTAAAATTTAGTCACAGTACATAAAAATAGCACAGAGATGCCATCATTCTCCCCATTGTGCATTTTGCCAATTCAGACAACTACACCTTATACCAGCCCCCCCCCCCCCCGACGTACACACTATTTATATAATGTTACGACGGCACTAATAACAGAAAAGCCAGCAAAGTTCATAGTTCCATATTTTCATTAACACAACATAGAAGAGGTAATTTTTAAAATGCAAGCAAAAGTTGGTTACTTTAACAGACTTGAAATCCATAAATAATTTTGGCATTTAAATAACGAAGCAGCATTGCTTATAATAACTTAACAATTAACCTCAAAACCCTGTCAATTACATCTTGCAAGTGTTGTAAGTAATCTATATGAATTGCATCATACATGAAATTTTACAGTATAGAAAACATGACTTGAATAAAAATACTTATGCAAAAAGATAAATGGATCTTGGATCCCATATTTACTTTATACCAGTAGCGGCCTTAACGAGGGCACAGGGCCTGCAAGCTAGGGTAGCCCGAAAATTTTGGGGTTTGCTTAAAACAGATTATAATTAAAGCAGATTAGTTAAATTAAATTTGACTTTGAATACAAATCTGTATTTTTCTATGAATATTTCATTGAATTTCTTCAATGATATAGAAATTAGATTTTGGGGGCCCATTATCCTCATTTCGCACTGGGCCCACTCAGTCCTAAAACCGACGATCATATCTAATCTCTAAATCGAAATCAAATGCATTCATATATCAGAAAATTAGTTCTTGGTCATTCTTTGGCAGTTTTAATTCAGCCAAGAAAGGGAACTCAAGATTCGAACGATACATTAAAACGAACTTTTGATGAACCAATTTACCAATTGATCACTAAGTAATTCTTTTCTGTAGAACGCCAGTTTTTACTTTGCAATCAAAGCTAAAAGTAGTCTATAATGAACACCATTTAGAGCACATGTGACATTTTGGAAAGCACTTAGTAATTATTACCTATTTTATGACTATCGAATCAAATCAACAAAATAAGTCTTTGACTATGTATAAAAGATAAAGCTACGACTGTAGTGCAGTGGAGGTAGATATGTATACTCTATTGCTGTAGGTCACGAATTCGTTCTGAGGACTCTTCTTTACACGCAATTGCTAACTCTTTTCATCAAGAAAAAATTGGTTCCCATCAATATCAAACATCATGATGAAAAGCAATATAAAGCAATTTTTTTGATATAAAACACGTGTATTAGGTAAATTTTCTTTTCAAATATTCTTTTTGTATATACATCGTTTGAAGAAATCATTAAAGTAAGTCTTTTAATTTGCGAAATGGATTAGAAGAATTCGGGTAAGTGTAAACTTTTTGCAAGATACTTTATTTATATATCGATCTATTAATTTAAAACGATATAGATAGATAAGTAAACATACATATATACTTAGATACTGATTGACGATAAGATAGAGTAATGACTGCTTATGTAAATATCCCACCCACCTTCGCATTATAAGAAGCTGGATTACCCAACGTCAAATTTTGATTAGAATATTATTCTAACTTTACTTTGACTCGTGCTAAATAATTTGATACTTGGAAGCAGTTTTTCAAGACTTTAAAAAAAAATTATAACTTGTTTTCAAAGGTATATAAGGTGTCATAACTGAAACTAAAAGTACTGTAACCAACAATCAAATGCACTCGCACTGACAACATATTCTCAGACTTGGACCATGCAGCATAGTAAATCGTTTTGTACGTGTGCTGTCCTGAGTGTGATCCCAAAGCCACATCTGCAAAAGTAAGTGAAAACCTTTTCAAGAAAGTTTGGCCCCTCTGAATTATATTAAATTGTCCTCGGAGCTTCCAAGCTTTCACCTCAGTTTACAATCTGGTCCCTCCAATGGTCTTACAAATCGTCGATTTGTAGAGTAGATGTAAGCAGATATGCATACTTCAACAAATGAACTATTCTCGATATAACTTTCATACAATTTAAAATTAAAATAAAGCAACCGTTATGAGCAGCCATTGCTTGACTTACACGTTTCTACTGAGGAGAACATATTTCAATCTATACATTTGATCTAAAGCGTTCTGTTCTAGGCTGACATGTAGTATTCCTTTATGTTTAATAACAACAATAGCCATCACACCACAAAGCACAAATCACTCTAATACCTTAATACGAACAAATAACATGATATAGGAAGACGTACAACACAAGTTAAGGTAAATTCAAATTCTCTGAATTAACAAAGCAGTAATGGGGGTAAACATTTTAGTTCGAAATTTACAAATAGGATATAATAGCTCATAAAATGTTGATATAATCATGACTATTTGTAGAGAAGAATTTTATTGTCGTCACTGCGAATTTGGACTTTGATCTCAAATAGATGATCACTAATGATATCAGTGGAAGCGTTGATAATACTGAAAGGACATTACATTTTGCTTAGCTTATTTTCATGCATAGCATCAATGTTAATATACCATTTTGTTGAGAACATCATATATGATGGTACGATGATATGAACATAACAAGAAAAATAGTTCCAATAATTTTTAGATCTGTTTAAGGTGGCGTTCTACAGTTTCGTATTTTGCATAGGGTTAAATTTTTAAAGCAAACGAATTGCCCCGGTTTTCCTTACTGGTTATCCTGTCCATTTAAAACAGATCTTGTATGTCTTAGTTATTGTGAAAAGAACTTTCAATTCGCTTTATTTTAGTGTGTGATTGATGGGTGTAATTTGGGTGATAGAGGATACAGCTTGGTTTTAGTTCACATGTGCATGTATGAAAAATCTTCTAGCTTTGCTTGACCATTTTCACTTTCTGATCTACAAAGAGAGAGAGAGAGAGAGTTAAAAAAGAGCTGTGGCTGTGGTCACCATATTGTAGAACATGTAAATAAAGGTAAGCACTGTAGTACGGCTTTAGTTTCACATATTGTATTGTGACTTGGTCACCATATTACACTATAGTGTGGTCCCCACACTCTAGTGTGGCTGTAGTCGCCAGAACATATTGTGGCGGTAGTCCCCATACTACAGGGTGGTTGTGGTTCCCATCTATAGTGTGGCTGTAGTCCCGATAACATATTGTAGCTGTGGTCACCATACCGTAGTGTGGCTGTGGTTACCATACCGTAGTGTGGGGTGATTATATTGCGCTGGTTGTCTCCACATTGTAGCGTAGATGTGGTTACGATACTGCAACTCATAAGTAAATAAAGTTATGCACTGTAATCTGTAGTGTGATTGTAGTCCCATAATACAGTGTAGCTATGGTCACTACACTGTAGCTTGGTGGTAGTTTCCATAGTATAGCACATGTGTAGATTATCATGCCGGAAAAAATGTTCTTATCGTTCAAGCACGTGTTTGATGTTTGTCATAAAACATAACAGCGTAAAATTAATTATTATTATTATTATTATTATCCAAACAATTGTTTTGACCCCTTTATTCAACATTTGATGATTCGTTTGTATTTACAGTTAGGTAAAATGGGAGAACACATGTATGTTCATGCATGTTATTTACTTCATATATATTTAAAATGATCATCAAATGAAAAGTAAGCCAAGTTGTGGAACAACGCATGTTTGCCTTTTGTTTAATTATGCCCAGGTTTATTAAATAAATTGGACATCAGGACGGGGCCCATTTGCTGCGATTTACAGGATGAGCTGGATTACCTGACAAATGAACGTTTGATCAGCCAAGAGCCATTGCTCCCATATGCATTTGAAACAATTAACATAGATACATAGACAGAGACTAGCGATGTACTAGTGGATACTGAAATTTGTATCAAACCTTAAAATGAAATATACAAATCAAAATTTCTAAAGATCCTGTGGAAGGTATTTACATCATGACAATCTGAATTACCTGTGAATATTCTCTTCCAGAAGTAGCCCAATGTAAATAAAGATATTCTTATGAGAATTTTTTATTGAAAATTTTGAACATTCAAAGGTTAAAGGAGTTTGTAAATATATATTAACGTTTGTTCAAAAGAATGTAAACGCTCCAAAGATGGTTGTTTTGTTTCTTTTACACAAGTGTGGACTGAATAAATAATATCGACGTGTATTATTCATTTTGCGAAGCTATCACTCGATTGTAAAAAATTTAAAATAAATATTTATGACGTCAATTTTGAAATAACAGACCCATTTCTGTTGTTGTGTGAGTGTGGTTCTTAACATGAATAAAATTCAAAGATACTGTGTATTGAATCTGTTCTACTTTGAAAATAAATTTCAACTGTATGCTTTAAACTTCAAAAGTTACTTTGTTGTTGAAATAAATTAAAATGTTAAAGAAAGGGATACAAATATAAAAATATGGTTTGATGAAAACATTGCATATAGAATACACATATTAGGTACGAAGACAAAACTCATACGCGTATAAATATATTTTATTTAGCACTCTTAAACATAATTAAGCTTAATCGTTAACAGAAATAAAAATAAAGAAAATGCAAGTTTTGGAAGAGCCAGCCCTATTCATGGTTGTAAGTTGTAAAGAGAATGTTTACATAGCTAACGTTTGTCCAGTCCATGGTTGTAAGTTGTTAAAGAATGTTTACGTGGCATTTGACTTCAGAACATTCTAGGCCCATCTTGTTTACATTCAGACTGGAATATTCCGTGGGAACGATCAGCATCTAGGTATAGGTCAGGTGAAAATGGATATAAATAAGGAGTTGGTAAACAAAAAATTCATTCCTGTTCTATATCAGTCTGTAGGCATCCATGATCAGAGTTTGAAGCTGCGTTTTGACATCCGATGTAATTCATAGGAAGTATTTATTTAAAATATTCAATAAAATTACTTAAGTGCTCATGGATTTATACACACTACATTGGATTTTGTGAACTCATTCCCAGACATTCTGGATTGCATCGTCGTGTTATATCAAGACATTCAAGAGTTCTGGAAGTAATTAGGAAAATTCTATATTTTTGGACTTGTGATATATAACAATTGTAGGATTATTTGATATTAATTCACATTAAAGTATATTTCTGTTAAATTTCTGCATGGTATTGTAGAGAAATAAACTGTTTTTTGATTATACTTAAATTGTTTGTATTACTTCTTACTATTACATATTTTAAGTAGTAATAGTGTTTATTTGTAATATAGGCCACTGGCCCATGATACATTTCCATACATCATGCGGTACAAAAAGATGTTATAGTGCGTAACAAAAGAGCATCATATATATAAGAAGTAATATACATGAAAGTAATAAATATTGCTTTTTTCGGATATAGGTGAGATAGAAGTATATATTGCACAGTAATCAACCAAACGGATGTAAGGGTAACCCTAAAACTTGTGAGGAGCAAGATTTGTGATATTGATCTAAAGTCTTATGTAGCAGGAGTCGTTGATAAAACGGTTTTTGTTACATATTTTAAGACCCAGGGTCATAACTATATATATATATATATATATATATATATATATATATATATATATATATATATATATATATATATATATATATATATATATATATATATATGCATGCATGCATGGATAAATACTCAATCGTCTGCGTTGACAACTGAAAATTTTAGTGGGGAGATATTACTGGAGACATATTGTTATCAAATGAAAGAACTTATGGATAAATGTTTTATCTGGATTCAAGATTTATCGTCTAAATATTATTATGTTTGTTACTTAACATTTCATGGTGAATGTAGACGAACAGACTTTGAATTACTCTGCCATTTGGATACGGATATCGATTTTATTTCTGTTGCCTCTATGCGTTTTATTTCAACTATTCTGTATATAACCCACCAATAAATGCTAATAGTTGTCCATTTTACTGCATTTTATATTGTGACAGTAATGTATACTAACCAACTGATCATATCCTACTCATAAACTCCCTGCAAACAATACAAATAGAGGGCACAAACATGCATTACATTACAAGAGGGGATTCAAGTTCAACGCTTCAGTTTTAAGATTTTGTATGTTTGTTGTACAAACTTTGAAATGATGTAGCGAATTTTACCTGAAATAACGTTTCTTCCGTACCATTATATTAAATACGTAAGATAAATCAGTTTGCGTGCTTCAATTTATACTTATATTAAATGCGTAAGGTAAATCAATCTGCAATCTGCAGTTTATACCTTATATTAAATACGTAAGGTAAATCAAATTGCCAGCTTCAGTTTATACCAAATATTAAATGCTTAAGGTAAATCAAATTGCCAGCTTCAGTTTATACCAAATATTAAATGCTTAAGGTAGATCAATTTGCGAGCTTCAGTTTATACCTTATATTAAATACGTAAGGTAAATCAAATTGCCAGCTTCAGTTTATACCAAATATTAAATGCTTAAGGTAAATCAATCTGCAAGCTTCAGTTTATACCTTATATTAAATGTGTAAGGGAAATTAACTCGTGAACTTCAGTTTATATTCCTTATTTATTTTAATGTATGGAACAAACATGTTATACATGCTGGAAAATGTCCAAAGAAAAAGACATCAAAGTAGGAACGGTATAATCCCGATTTCTGAATACCCTCTGAAATATCCAATATTATGCATTTAGTTGGTTGTCAATTCTTATGCTTTCCTAGGATTTTTTTTGAAGAGAGCAATTCGAACAACTAAATTAAAACATACAAAAATGCGAATAACTGAATTAGAATACATTCCGATATATCGATACAACTAGTTTAAAATTTTTGGATAGATGTAGTGCAAGAATTTGAATTTATAATTCTGTCTCTCTCATCTCCTCAAGCAACAGCGTCACCAGTATAGATCCTACGACAGTGTTAAAACTGCTTTCCACATATGTCGATTAGATCCTACGACAGTGTTAAAACTGCTTTCCACAGATTTCGATTAGATCTGAGACACACTTTTATCATGTAGATGTCAATTACATCTGAGACAGACTTTTAACCCACAAATATCGATTACATCTTTTATTCGAGCTCACCAGCATTATTTATCCTATTATAATCCTTTCAAAAGGAAATCTGAAGTTCAGCGTAATGTAAGAGTTAGGACACTTAACGGGTATTAGCAAAATGTCCTGAATTCGAGATATCGTTACTTATCAGACACTTACTGTTATATTGCCGACCGATTTGTAAATGCGTGTATATTACCTTCCAATATATACCTAAATACTCGTTTTAAGTGAGGTCCAAATGTAAACAGCACAATGGTCTGTCGTCACGTAATGCGCCTGCGATCATGGTCTATTGTGTTTGTTCTACTTATTAATCCTAACACATTGCAAGGCTTCGATGCATTGAAAAAACAAGATATACTTATACGGGTAATTGTAAAATTGTAAAAAAAACTAATTCCAGGTGCAACTTGCCTGGCACCTCCGAACCTCAAAGCGCCCGGGGTTCCCTTAGGGGGTGTATGTTATTATAAACTCTCTATCGCTTAGCGATCCAATAATTGCAAAATCGAAAATCAGCCTGGACAGCCCTCTGAATCTCTAAAATTTCGTTTCGCACTTAGCGACTCACCAGGGGGTTATGTTTACGCACAATGGAAAAACAAATATAACAATTACCCAAGATAAGAGATATCCAACGTCATTCAACCTGGTCGTCAGGTACTCCCTTTTGCTATTTTTTTACAGTATGGTGGCTCGTACTGTGATTTATATTTCACACAAAATTGTTACTATACCTAACATTCACATAAAATTTACATGAATCGCTAGGGATTTACTGTAATAACCAATCTAGAAAATGCACCTTACTAAAGTCAACATCAGACTTTTTATATCCTAACGCAAAAGTATTAATTCCATCAGAGCAGTATATTTTTTCATCAAAATTACAAAGGCCAGATTTGATAGTAACATCAGTCTCAATTTTATGACAATTTGATCTTATTGCCATCATCTCAACATGATTAGAATATCCGTCTAACGCAGCTTTATAATTATCAAATCACATCACCTTATCTACCACATTTTATTTGTTCCGTTAGCTCGTTTCTTAACTTTATTATCAGCTAATTTTAGACAGTACATTTTACTACGCAATCCGATAAACTCTACCATAGGAACAAAGTTTTTCTCATCCTTAAATTTTCTTATTACTTTTTTGTTATCATCACAGTGAAATCTGCTGGGTTTCTTTTTGTGGATAATCTGAAAGGTCAAACATTTCTCTGTTATCGTAAATTTCTTGATAAATATCATCAGATTTTATCTTGTACATTAGCGAGTCATTATCTGTAAATAACAATTCTGCATCAGGCCACTTATCTTTGACAAAATCGTAATGAAACTGGTACATTAGCCATTTTGATATTTCAATTAGTGCCATACCGACACAAACTGGCTTATTCATCTTCAGATTTGTCTTTCTTCGTTGAATGGCTACTAGATTTTCATTAAATATTTTCATACTGACAAAATCATCAGATGCTGTAAATTTATTACGACATTCCACGTTATTGACAATCTCAATATTGACTCGCTTTCTAATAATTTATATGGTCTTGCCAAAGACGTTGGTAATCATAAGTTTGAAAAAAGATTTCTTTTTTTCGAATTCTCTTTTAGCAAGGGTTCGTCGTGCTGTATTTGAATCTATATAACTCTTCATCCACGGCGATTGATTAAATTTTAGCACCCGATGAAATTGTCTTAATATCAGACCTTGATTAACTGCTTCTTAAGCTTTTTATAATGACAAACGAATCTCCGTTCATCAAGCAGATTAGGAACTAGTTTTTTAACAACAGATTTACCACTAATGCTAGCACTGGACACATAATTTCTGTTTTTCTGATAATAAACTGTAGTCGTTCAGCATAGACTCTGGACAGAATGGATAGTCGTTATGCGCATCGTGAAGCTCAACAGGATAGTCAATATCAACTTCAACAAAATAACTAACATCATCCAGTAGAGTTTTATCAGTTTCTTTGAAAAACTGTTTTTCACTGATCCACCTAAACCGGCCATAATGCATAGACTCTGATAGGCTGTAACCATGCAAATTATTAGCATCTAGATAGGCTATAAACCTTGATGGAGCTGTAATATCATCGTCGGGGAAATATTTGTTATTGGCCCTGGCATATTTTTTGTTAGGACACTTATTCCGCCTCGGATTCCACGTTCGATAATGTTGAAAATATCAGGGTCTGTTAGCAGCTCCAGTTTTATTTTACTGTGCTTGAGGAATGCGTCCCAACTTAATCCGGGTGCCGAGTAGTACCACGCTGGCTCGAGTTCGTAGTTATCAGCACCGACGTCTCTGAAATTTTCAAATACATCCGCGAGCAACAGAACGTCTGTAATAAGATACAGATCATGATAATCTCCCAAGTTTTTGCGGCCGAACGAATCCCAAATCGATTAGGCATAATTATCATCACTAACTCCCTCAAGGTTTAACCTAGAATAGAAGTTATCTTTGTCAGGTAGACACTTTTCATCAAATTTATACCAATCGTCTAGATATTCGTAGGGAAAAATTCCTTTTCGTGTCAATAAACTTGCCTTTCCACAGAAATGTTCAATCAAATTATAAAAATTTACTACATCCTCGCACAAGCTCATCTAGCGATGCTGCCATAAACTGCAGACTATCAATAAATCTCAACTTGCCTAGTGTCACTGACATATACTTTTCAGTATTATTTGGGATTCACTTTATTTTATTGTCGTTACTAATTTTCAGGCGGTTTATTACATCTTTATTACCGAACGCTTCAACTATAATATGAGCCTCATATTCTCTGAAATTATGAAATACAATAGGAACGAAATCCGGTGCGGTATATTTTAAGTTACATTTATCATGTGCCGATCCACGATATTTTCCAGTAATATGGCAGTGATCTTTTTCTTTATCTTGAGACAAAAGCGCGCTCTCAGAAATATAGCATATTTCTGCTTTGGAAAATTCAGCTTCTTGATTTACCGTTAGTGGTTTCATTTTTTTGTCTCAGCGAGTAACATCATGATGAGATCAATATCGTCGATAAGGTTTCTTAGTAACCAGACAGCTGGTTCATTTCCACGGAAAATTCTTACTGGTTTTGATAAAGATTTATTAACTGCATTCACAATCTTATAGGCCGCTTCACAGGGAATATGCTCATGTATTTTCCTTGTCGAAGAATTATCAGGGTTATTTTCTGCTCCTTGCACTGGAAGTAAAATGGACTCGAAATATGAATATAATATAAATGGCACTTTCATCTTGTGTCTGTAATTTGTAAATTGTAATATTTTTTCATTTTCGACAGGCATAGAAATTTTCTGAACATTAGAGCAATATTTGTGGTGTCGATAAAGAATATATTGGGATATACAGCCATGCAAACACCTGACAGAGAAATATTTTTCCCCTATTCTTTATTATGCTGACCTCCGACTAGCCAATTAATTAAAGTTTTTTTATCCATGCGTAGTGATCTTTATAAAATAGTAAATCTACTGTTTTTTTGTGATACTAGATCGCTGATACATCTAGGATATATCTTTTGTTTGTCATCGACACCAAATACATTAATACCTCCAGGTAACAGGAGATTGTTCTGTTTTTCGAATTTTGGAATTTGATTCTTAGCAACGGGAAAGTCAGTCCCGCTAAAGTTTACATTGTTAACATATCCAATATAATTTGATACTCGATAAGGATGGTCTCGTGCAGAAAATAACGCCGACAGTATGGCCCTTTGGAAACATTTTTTTTTTTTTAATCGCTGTTCTAGATATTAACACAACATTTTGAGCTTCTTATTTCAATTGGCAAATCGACATATGAGCTACCACGCAATGGATTATATTTTATAGCATGCAAAAGTATTTCCGTTATCTTTTCAAATTTCCAGCCGGACCCAGATGTAGTGTACTCATCTATTTTCTTCCATATCTCCTAAAATATACTATTTGACAGCGATATTAAATCTGTCCCTGTAAGTATTCGATTAGATTTTGATATAATATAAGGATTAGCAAATTTCTCACGTTGCTCTGACGTTGGCGTCTGATCAATAAAACCATCGTTGGCATGTTGCTGGGATTCCAGAGATATATTTAGCTTAGAAAGCTTGACATAAAACTGCACTATTATTTTCAAGCCCTTGTGCGTGGCAAGCTGGGATTTGATTGTTTGCAGAAGCAGTTGATATAAGTTTGTGGCAGAGAAATTTGTAAGTAAACGTTTATTATTAAATAACCAACTGTTATCAAACCAGCAAATGAGGTTGCGATTTTTATAGGTCGATATCTTTCTGTCAAGACCAGACTTTTTGGCTATATCAGCAAGTTTCAACATCCTATATCTACTGTTTTATATTTCTTTAATTGAGTGTTCTGTGAAAATTGTCAAATAGAGATTTGGAAAAGCCAATAATATATTATGGAAAATTTGTACCAGATGCCTATGGTCATTAACAACCTCGCAAGGTGTCAAGAAATATCTTGGGTTCATCCCAGATATAACCTCTTTGCTGGTAACGAGCTTGGCGTCGTGATAAAAATTAAAGAAAAAATTCGATCGGACTTTTAATTTCAGCGGGTTATAAGATGAAAGTGAAAGGTGTTAATGATAGCGAATATATTGAAATATTCCTACACGAATTTATCTGGACTTTATTTAGCAATGAGGAGATTCCAGACGGAACGAGAATCTATCAAGTAAATGACAGTGTAACCGAAAATAACATCGCTAATTTGTCTTTGCAAAACGAGTTTCAGCAACATCCGATTTATAATATTTACGAGGCCTCCGATAGAGGTGTTATCAGACATACTAAAATAAGAAATATTATTGGAAATATTCATAATATGGGTTATCTTACTGCAAGTGTTAGGGTAAATAATACTACCCAAATTAATTATAGATTTCAGAATTTCGTGTTTGAAGTTTCTCATGGACTCATTCCTAGTGGCCTAGTATTGACCATCTTAACAATATTCGAACTGACAATAGACTTCAAAATTTTAATCTTGTCACTTATGAAGAAAACAGCAGGCGAGGTAATTTTGGAAATCCTGACAATTTCAAAAATCTAAGACAGGTAGGATCAACTAACTCTGAAACTAACGAAGAAATATCGTTTCCTTCTATAACATCAGCTGCAAAATATTTTAACATTAATAAACATTCAGTCATATGTGTCGCAGATGGAATTACAAAATCTGCCATGTCAAAACGAACAGGATATAAACTTGAATATGAATCACACTGCTATTTACAATATTATCGACTTCGCTATTTTGTCAAGCAGAAATTGAGATATTTTTTAAAGGTTTCTTTGTCGTATTCGACTAGGATCTTTCCATGTCGAAGTATATGATCATGTTCTACACTGCTTAACAAAATCAAATTATTTGTTTCTCTTTCTACTTCAAAGCGAGCTACGACGTTATTATCACCCCGGAACATATTTCTTACAGTCTCTTCCAGATAAAAGGGATTTATAATATTAGCTCGAGTAACAAAACTATCCATAATTAATAATTAACATAAAATTGAAGTTTATTCAAAGATCAATTTTAAGAATATTTTTTTTGTGGTTTTCCTTTGTCAAACAGCAATGGGCCCATTTTAAAACAGTATCTCTATTATATCCAACAAATATTTTATTTATATATCTCAAGTTCTGATACCTCCTAATCTGTCAGTAGCACATCAAACGCCGAGTGAGGATCGTATTCGACGAGAAAATTCATATACTTTTTTTTCTGTTTTTTTGATTGCTCATGACAACTTGACAGCGTCGAATAAAATGTTCATATTTAAGATTTTAGGTCTGACTATTCTTCTTATTTCGTCCGGCATTTTATTACAATAATTTATATAAACGTCTTTTGTATAAGATGTATCAAACAAATTTCTTGTTTGCGAAAAGACTGTTAGATTTTTACACTGATATTGATCGTGATACGGCGAATCAGCCAGCGAATCAGAATTTGACGATTTCCAATACAGACAGTCAGCATGTAAAACAGATTGCTAGAAATTTATATACTGCAGCGCATCAGAATTCGAAGAATCAGAATTTTTTTACACTCGGAGTGCTCTGATCTAGAAACATATCTATTTCCTGTAATTGAGGATAAGTCTGCAGATGAGCCAGATATAGTGCATCAAGACGAGCAAGTTTATGTAGCAGCAAAATCGCGGTACAATGTCAAATATCATCTCGCTAAAAGGATTAAAAAGTTTAATTTTCCTGTCACTGAACATCAGATATTCTGGGAGTTGGTCGTCGAAAAAATATAAAATTTGATTTTCTGTTTGTTAAGATTTTTAATTTGATAGGAGAGTGCGCACTTAGAAAACACGAAGAGAATATTTGATATCTTTGTGCAGGCCAATGAAATGTAAGTCTATCCTTTTGAAATACGAAAAGATTTATTGTGACTGGATCGTCGGATGCTATGCATCATGCGATGTAATCAAAGATTTTTGATTTCACTAGTTGGTATTCATCTATTAAAATTGTTTCCGTAACCTCTCCATTTAACCAAACTTTTCTTTCCTTTTCTTGTTATCACTTGCTCAATAATAAATATATCCTGCTCTGTTCACTGCAGCTTCTATTCGTAAAAACTTCCAATAATTTTTTTCTCCCGCTGAATCTTTCAACTTATACGTCACAGGTATTGTTGTCAAAATTTTATCCACAACGAATACCTCCTCGGACCATTTAGGAGTGAAACCTTTTTCAAACGGTGCTATCACTAGTGAAATTCTAACTCTATCACTCATGCTAAATTTGTGTCTTCGGCACATATTCTCGTCTGCTAACACTGGGTTATTTTCAGCTTCATTTGGTGACATTCCAAGCGTTTTGTGTTTTGTGTTATTGTAATCCGACATGATCTTTGGCAGATCGTCAACGTATCTGTTAGTATTTTTGGCTGTAAGTTGCTTGTAAATCTTTTCTTTTAGCGATTAAATCTCTCGACGACGGACACTTTTCCCTTCATTTCCTGTGATGTATTTGGTGATGTTATTTTGTTCCAGAAACTGCTTGAATTGCTTATTAAAATCTGTCCATACCTTATTCGATTTTCTATCTGTGCTGACAATAATGCCTCTCAACGAATCCATTATGGTTTTACCTGTTTTATCTGTAACAGGTATACTAAACGCGTATTTACTAAAAATATCAACTATATTCATCAGGTACCTTTTATTGTCATTATGCTTTGCAATATTTGACATATCAGCAAGATCTATTGCCCATATGTCATCAGCCGAGTTTGCGACAGCTTCTCGTCGAGGAAACTTTTTGTTTACGTTTGTGAAGTTCATGTGCTAGACCTCCCTGCACTCCATCGTCATAAAGTACATTTTTACCGAGCCCCAGTTTATATTTCGCTCCAATTATACCTTGTACCAGCTTACGATCAATTCTCTCTCTTATTCCCTTCAGTCTCCTATCGCTTAGCTCATCAAGTATAATGCGGTCGCAGCCAGATTTATCGTTTTCGTTGTCACGGTAACATATATCATGTCGCATTGCGATTGCGTTGACTTGATTGTACGACTCCTCTCCGGGAATAGGATTGTCATTTTAATCAAGCTGTTTATCGAGTGGATTCCATGAACCTGTATACTGTGGCGAGGCAGGGTCCATTCCCCTTTAGGTTTCGGTAATTTGCCAATTAACTTGTGAATATCTAAGTCGGATCCAATTACAGCCATTTGATTATAACACTGACAATAAGTTATTATTTTATCTTGCTCGAGACACAGATCGTGGTCAGCTTCACATTTACACGCTTTGTTTGCATACTGGCCTTGCATTTCTGTTATAATTTAATCGTATTTAATAGTATTAGAAATTCTTGGCATTTACTGATCTCCATGCAATAATGGGTCACGTTTGAGAAACATACTCTTTAACCGGCCGCAGTTAGCACAAATACTTTTTAGCATTAGTCTGTTATTTTTGGCAGTTTCCGTGGTTTCGTTTGTATTTTCCGTTTTACGTCTGCATTCAGGCAATACGTGGTCATTTTTATATTTGCTTGTTAGATAAAATTGCAATTTTGTCGTTTTGCAAGCTTGGTTTAGGTGCAAATTGTAAAATAAATTTCAGAGAATCACCCAGTCCGCTAGCGGACTGTGCTTGCATTCCGGACATTTCTTTGATAAACATAACACAATAATATTCACAAGCTGCAGTTCCAACTGGCTGTAGTTTATTAGACAAATAATTGATTTTTTTTTTGTACTTTTGGGACGCTAGCACGTACTGTTTGATACTATCACTTAGCGGTAGCCCAAACGAATCAAAATAATTATTTTTATAAAGCGCTACCCAATGCGTGCCAGATCCATCATTGAAAATTTGGATATTTATAACACAACTTTGATTTGTAGGTAGGACTCTTTGAATCCCGAGCTCATCTTTAGCAAAAATACTCCTTGAAATCCGCTGACACTTTTGAGTTTATCTAAGATCTCAAAGTTGCTCAACGGATGGATCGCAGAGAGATCTACCTCCTGGTACCGGGTAGCATTCGTCCTCTCCCACGTCATATTCTCAGCAGATTGGGAAGTAGACTTCCCGCTATTCCTGCTAGCAACGGCCCTATCAATCCACCCTGGACTGCTTTTCGGTTCGTCTTTTTATTCAGTTGTTTAACGTTCCTTTGCTGTTTTACGTTTCTGAGCACTTCTTGTTTTGGGCATATTTATTTGTAATAGTTAGACAAAAGTAAAATGCTACACTAACTGTTGATTCCATCGCCAGACACAGTTTTTTGGTGGCCCCGAATACGGTACCCGAGGCAGCAGCTATCCCCAGGGTGCCCATTATTGGTAGTAATTTGGGTAGTACCGTTTTTGCAATAATTGCTAGTGCAGGTCCCAGTAAACCACCACGGACTGCTCGCGATCTAGACACTGCAGTAACTTGCGCTGCTGATAAATTTAAGACAAAAGGTGTTTCCAGTCGTATTTTATTGATTTGCCGCTGTGTTAACATTAGTTTTGCCTGCAAAAGGCCAGGGCCTGGGGTTCCGAAACCTATCTTCATCGAAACAGACTGTCGTTTAATAATAGCTTGTGTTAGTTTTTTTACTTGTCCAGCGATAAATTCACTGTATTTATTTTCCTTCTGCTGGATAAAATTGTATTGCGGTAATTCCGCCGCTTGTTAGAGGATCAGTACATTCCGCACGCTTATTTGATAAAACATTTCAAGTGCAGAGGACCTGATAGTCAGTCTAGACAGAAAATCAGTACATTCCCACCGCTTGCTTGTTTGATAAAGCTATGCCGACAACATTCAAACTTGTACGGTCATCATGTCCTTGGTAGAATCAATCGTTAATAATCTGTCAGATACAATTAGTACGTATGCATAATACACATTATCTGGAGCAGCTGGAGCCTGTCCGAGTGACCACGTGACTCCAATGTCAGATTTTAACCCGATAGCTCGCTCGATATGCTTACTGACGTCAAAGTCAAATATCGGATAAAGCGTTCTAAACTATTCGGTTGAAATTTGAGATCAACTGTCAGCATCTTGATATTTTTGCATAGCTTCTATAAGGTACATATAAGCTCCAGATACGTCTCTATCAGCTAGCGCTGCAGCATCAGCTGAAAAATTGCATTCGGTCGCTCGTTCTGGATACTGCTTAGAATTTATTCGGACAAATATTCGTCTAACATCTGGAGTATCAAATACAGAATTGTTTTGAAGCTGACTTCCACATCTATTCTGTCTTTCAAACACAATAAATACTTGCCTTGGTAACTGTTCACTCGGAGCGGTTGTTATTCTCCATGTGTTATTGATCGAATTCGGTATTGCGGTTTGATAAAATTTGTTTTGCATAAATGTATCTTTTTCGTAAATGCTGTTAGCATCGTCTGAAGTTCTATCAGTTTGTCTATCGACTGAACTACATGTGGCATCCATAACGCTAGTCGTGTAATTACAAACTGAGCATCATCACCACCAGCTCGCATCAGATAATAGTTTTGATCAGCTCGGTCAAGTATAAGTGTATGTTTTATCCCACGAATTTCCTTATTGTAGTCTCTGCAAAATCCGAATATTGTGCTAAGTGGAAGCATCATAGTTATTTGATGTAAATTATCTGTCAAAGCTCTTTGTTTAGCGTAACCTTCGTTGCACGCATTATTTCTAATATTTATTATATTTATTATCCTGTTTTCTATGGCTAACATTGCAGTTCCATCAGCATCAGCAGCTGGCGCAGTTATTCCGAGAAAATTACAACCTGCTGTCAGCGAAGTCCTTGTATCATCAGCAACTGTGTCTGCAGCTGGTGCAGTAATTCCAAGAAATAAAGTGTTTGCAATAAGAAAATCTCTTAATAAAACTACTCTGGAACCAGCATCAGCTCCTAGACCAAGTGCATTAAGATAATTATATTCGTTCGAAGTAACATCTCCAGTTCCAGTATCTTTTAACCACATCATATTTGTTGCAACAGATCTAAATGAAACCACATTAAGAATAGTGCTTGCAATCGGCAGGTTGATTGAAATATCTTCCACTGTTTGATTAGCTAGTTGATATCTAGCACTTCTAAACGAACTCCAACCGTTATTAACAAGTGTCATTTTTGTACCAGCAGGTACATCTCCACCAGCTGCTGATCTTACACTTTCTCGTACTTCAAGTACGGCTTTATGTGGTAGCAAAAACACGTCCTCGTCTCTTGCTGTATCGCTGTTTTATTAGGTTCATTTGAATTTTCGTCGAGATATTTAACATATTCAAATTCTGTTGCTGAGTCGTCTGTTGGTATTTCTTCGGTCAGGTCAAGGTAATTTTTGACAGACATTAGGCAAAAATTAGAACGCCGCAATATCTGGGCGAATGGGTCTAGTTTTAGTTACTAATTTTCTGATAATTTCTTTGCCTGGTGGAGATATCATGTTTTTGTCGTTTTTATCAGCTCCTTAGTGGTTTCTGATGTTGGTGATATTTCAGAAATTGCTTGTTTTATATCCCTGTCGCTTACGATAGGTGTAATCGGTGGTCCACCCTTAATTTTATCAGCAATCTTCTGTCAAAAAGCTGAACCTGCTGCAGAGGTTGCTCCTGTTGCAAAAGCTTTTGATATTTCTAACGCAATAGGCGCTATTTTTTGCGATTCCAGGTACATTTTCAATTATTTTAGAGAATATATTTCCAAAGAAACCTCCTACGATATTTCTGTGAAAAATGTTTCGTTGTTTCATTTTGTTACACAAAACTGTCTGATAAAATTAATTGTGGTCAGCATAGCTGACCAAGCGGAGCTTACTGTGATTAGCTGACCGACCTCAAGTACAGATAATATGTTACAATTTCGTTATTAAGATTTAGCTGCCGGCCGGATTGATCAGCGTCATCGTGATAGCAGATATTTGATTTTCAACACTAACATGATATTAGATTCTTTGTCTTGGATTTACTTGCATTAGCGATCCAGGTGGTACGTCAGGAGAAAAAGAATAAATAGTTTGATCCTTACTACCACGTGCCGTATAAGACCCGCTGGCAATCGATCAATTTATTAAAATCGAATTTACTTCCGTTATGTCCACGGGTGACTCGCCATCGTATGAAATTGAGGCACTTTGCGATTCAGAACGGTATTGTTTTCGAGAAAATCCTAACAACGGACCGATGCTATTGGCGGAACTGAAATAAACAATAAAACAGCTTTTCAAAGTAGTTCTGGCACGCAGGGTGTTATGGTTTGGAATGAGCTCAAAATTATCCGATGCAGATTCAACTTTAGTTGTAATTAATTACTTTATTGCTTTATTTAGATTTGTAACGTTATAAGCGCCTTGCTGTATCTTGACAGAAACCCTATCCCGTCCAGCTGGCTGGATCAATTTAAATGTGAAATCGTCATTCAAACTGGTTCTGATATTTGCCAGAGCGTGCCAAGCGGTAGCTGAAACTAAATCTATTTCATATTGTTTATGGCTGTCAAGTTCGATTGGTGGATTATAAATAACAGAAAAGTTTGCACTGTCCGCTATAGTCTGTAATGAGTGAAGCAGTAATGTAGTTAATAATATTCCTATTTTCTCTGATAGATAAAACTGAACTGCTAACAGTTTCTGCTTTGCGGTTAACGAATTAAATCACTATGTAAAATATAATATTCGTAAGATGTTAGATAACCGTTTGATCTGAGATTATCTAAAATTTCAACAATTTCGTTGTAGATCTGTGCTCGTATTTCCAGCTTCCTTTGATGCTATTAATAACATCAGTCTATTTCAACGGTCGAGTTAAAGATCTTCAGACCATAGGCTATTTTCTTTTTTACCCTTTCGTCATCAAGTTTTTTTAGCTAAGTTTTCTAATAACCCCATTTTGTTATTGAAATGTATTGTTTTTCATTTTATGTTATCCAGTATTATATCAGAAAATTCAGCAATAATACCTTCTCTGTGCATATTAAAATATTTTCGTGCGTCATCGTAATTAATAGATTTTTTGAGCTTATCAAGAGACACTTCATTATTTTTCTCACAGTTCTTAGTTGTTCAATGTAATTATCTATCTTATTATAACCCATTTTTTGTACATCATCAACTGTCATTTGTTTTTGCTAAAAAATGTCTCCTCAGAATCTCTTAACTCGGTAATATCTTTTTGATATTTAGCTTCCCCATGTTATATTATTAATCGTTTCACACATCATGGCACATATTCTTCATTACCCTTAACGTGCTCTCCAATTTTTTTAATACTACAGCCTGTCGTGCAGCTGGATCTCCATTTCGCTCAATAATTTACTCAGCAATTCTTTTTTGTTCCTCTTCAAGAATACCTCATAGTCCTTTCTCTGATAACTTTTTAAGATCTTCTGGTGATACCGCAAAAATATCTGGCTGCTTGCCAGGTACTGCTTCAGTCACTGCCCTTAAAGGTCTAGCAGTTTCTTCTGCAATTTGCTGTAGACTCCGACGTTCCTGCTCAACCTTCTTCTTGAAAGCTGTTCTGGTTGCAACATATTTCTTTAGAACCACTATTTGTTTTGCATCCATTTTCTTGTTTAATTTATTTTGTAAGACTAGTTTTAGATTTTGACTGAAAGACCAATTTCAGATGTTTACTGATATATTAATTTTCAGTCTAAAACTTATCTATTCCGCATCTGAACATACGATTTTGATCTCTTGCTAGCTTATCAAATAAAAAGAAACTGTGTACGCCATCACCAGTAGCGTCATAATAGAGTTCGACAAATTTATCCTTTAATACACCCCCGCACTGTTCTCTAGCTATATTTTGTACGTCGATATTGTCTAGACCATCGAATAGTATGAAACATCCTGTATTTCTTCTAATAAATCAATCAATATTGTAGAAGTCTTGAGCTTGGTAGATTGCATTACATTTTCTGTTGCGCGATAGGAAAAAATAAGATTTTACCTTGTTCATTTCTCCATTGCTGAGAGGAATGTCATCGAAGACAGTTATTTTATGTTCGTCAGAATCTAGGTCGGCAATAGGAATTAAATCTTTGGGTTGTTTTATGATAAATATATAACTTTTGGATAAAAATACAATGTCCAGATGCCTTTGCGATATGGAATTTCAACTACGAGCTAGATTAGATATTGATACCAGATGTGATTACAACTGGCGATTAGAAGGATCGGATGATGATATAACCTGTACTACACTGAGTAATACGCGTGGTCGTATTAATACTTTGTTACGTATATGTAACTAAATTGCTTGTGAGTTAGTTTTAAATTCTTTTCTTTCTTTTTCATTATATTTTATTGCAATGATAATTTTAGTTGGATTTGAATCTCTTTTCCGAAAATTGTCTTGACCCGATTAGATTTTAATGTTACTTCAGCACTATTTTTAGCTCACAGTTTTTATAAAGATCGAGTGATAATGATTGGCTATTGCCATGGTCATTTCGGCCCGCATGTTAGCTGACCTGTAAACAGTCTTTTTTTTATATATATTCTCAGTGTAATAATTTGGTTCTTAGATAGGGCTATTCTTGCATACGTGATAAATGGCATTTTATTTTATTGCGATGTTCAAATTAGTAAATCACGTAGCCTATCACGTTGAGTACAATGTGATCTAAAATCGAGGCTTAAAACAGCCATTTTCTACTAGATCTGGTCAGAGTCGTTCTTAACACCCTGAGGGAACCAGGTGTTTCTAATTGCTGTTGCCAGTTTGATTTTCGTTTGGTTTTGGAATTTAATAATTTATTCTCTAGAAAACTAAACAAGTGTACTTTTTAAAAAAAAGTTCTGGGAGAAAGAAATTCAGTGGAAATTTATTCTGGAGTTATACGGAAACATAAACTGTGATTCAATCGAGGATCTGTTACCACCAGTACAACGGTCTCATCTGACGTCATCGCCTCCATTTTGGAATTTCATTGAGATTCGAACCTGGATTCTATTAGAACTGTTTAGTGATAGGACTTGTATTTTTCAATCTTAGGATTAAATTTTGGATTATATTCACAAACCGTAAGTCCTATTTCCAATTTTTACATTGTTTTCTAGGGAATAAATTATTTTGTTAAAATATACAAAGCTTGTTGGCTTCACTCTTTGCTCTTATTATTTTTGTACTACTCTACACGTAACAACTTCTATTCAATATACACTTGATCCTAGGGTAATCACAAACAAGTACTCGTATTTCCGGGTTTATTTTCCCAGCGCTGCGGGTCCTAGCCCAGGTTTGACGATGTTTCATATATATGCACTTGATGATTTAATGTAATTGTAATCTCTAATGTCTATTGATCCTCCATCAATCAGGGTCGCAAAAGAGTTTTATATTTATATACTAAACCCGAAAACGGAGATCGAAACAGCTGATGTTGATTCGCTAGACCCAGAGAGTACTGAGGAAGGAAGAGCGGTTAGTATAATTGGTCGAATGAAAAAATTAATTTTACGTTCCCCCGGTTTAAACGAAAACAGCGATAAGTTTGCTAAAGTTCCAGGAAGGAGAGGCCCTCAGCTGAGATACGCTATCAGAGACTTTGATATAATTAGCAAATACTGTCCTGTAAGTGACTACGGGGAAAGACAATTAAAGGTTAAAAATATTTGATAAATATACTGCTTAAGCTAAATAAAGAAAATGTTTTGACTATTGATAAATCTAACCTTGTAAAAACAAACTTTCATGGTGGTAAGAAACCAGAGCAGGAGCGACTAAAGAAGATTTATGATGAGCTTGACAAACTAGCTGAAACAAGGAAACACAAGTTTCTTAAAAATCTTAAGCTCAAGTACACATTTGCTAAACGTCTAGTATTTCGTGTACTCGGTATGGACTATTATGAGAAAGAGACTGTTAGAAATAGTAGATAACAGTACTGACACTAACCTGCTAACAACAGCATATCTAGTTCTGATAGACTATCTCACCAGTGATAAAGAAAAGTATGGCGTATATCACATTAATGCTGCACTAAACGCAGTATCAGAAATTGAGTTTATGATTGAGTTTTATGATGATGTCGGACGAGACATATTTCATCAAGAGCTTGACGATATTATAACTGGGAAATCTGTTACTGACGAAGAAATTGTGTTGAAAAACTATGAAAAAGAAGCTGGACAGTTACTGACAGAAGCAAAGTACAGAAATATCAAAGAGCTGATTGCTGGATACCTAAACCTACCTGCTATAGATATAGTGGAAGCTGATATTAGCGGTCTTTTAAGTTTTGCAACAGCATCTGTGATTCTCAGGCAGCATGTAGAACTTAAAAATTTTAAGCTGGGATAGTTATCGTATGTTGTTAGTTATATCGACGAAACAGAAGATATTTATCGTGATAGAGTCAATTATATTACTGAAATACCAACACATTTTAACCCTCCATTTTCATCCTCAGTTTTAACAGATATCAGAGATGATGATATCTCATCGGAAGTGTATGATAAGTGTAGAGAGTTTCTTGCCGATCCTATCAATAAAAAACTTAGTGCTCTGATCGATAAGGCTTCCTCCGAAAATATTTTTACTACGGCGATTGAAATAATTACAGAAACAGTTTCATAATGACGAAAAAAGAAATAATATACTTCAACCATATTTAATACGGTCTCCAAGACAACGATAGAGACGAGCTAATCAAATACCATAAATATTACCATAAAAAACTTTACTGTGTCAGACAAACTAGAAACTTTTATAGTAAAATAATAAGCACGCTTAAATTATATTCCTTTGATATTAACAACTAATGGAATTATTTCAGTAGGAGGAACATTAAATCCATTACTCCTTATAGTACCCAGGATAAGTATTGTTTTATCAGCGCTTAATAAAAAGATCGGACCAAAATACGAGAACAAAAACACGTCTTGTAAAATACAGTAGTGACTTATAATAAAATTCTTAATCAGCTTCGAGCTTATCTCAGAGGTGAAAAGTTTATTATGTTAGATCTAATACAGGAAGTGCAAGTCAAAGACGATTTACTTGTAGATTCGATAC
>JAECUM010055337.1:0-13603 GCA_016617855.1 Megalonaias nervosa | reverse complement strand
GTCCCACTTCTTGGTTCATTGATTTTATCCTGAAACATCCTGAAACAATGACAAACATGGCCTTGTACATATAATGAAGTGACGCCTTTCATACAGGAAAGCAGCTCAAACAACGTTGTGTTTACATACCGTTCGTTTACATATCTAAGGAGTACAACTCCCTGTTTAATGCTGGCATAATTGGAGTGTACCTGTTTTAGGCGATACGTTTAATTGCTGCAGGTCTAGGAGGAAACGTAAATTATTTATTTGAATTCACATAAATATTTGTTATTTGATCCAGTGAATAACATGTTTTGCTCATTTGATTACCCCATGCAAACGGAAATACATGTATAACAATAGCGTTGTTATGAGCAATAAATATTGTATGATGTCATTTACCTACTAGGGATTGTACCATCCGCTGTATTGTGTTCGGACAAACATAACATACAGCGTTCACTAAACTTTATTGTTGTTTTTATCTTTATCTAAGTAATAACTTTTGTGTGTTATTGAAGAGGGACTTGTGAATAATGGTTGTGAAAATCTGTTGTTATGGAGACTGTGTATTGACTGTGGAAGTTAATAACAAGAATAAAGTACATTTTGATAATATAAATTGTTTAACTGTGCCCATTTTGACTAGAGTAAAACAAAGTAACCCTTTCAAATTTGATCTTAAACACCCCACACTCCTCGGGAAAATACCGTGTTTTTAAATGACAGTAAAAAATGTTTCCCCGTTTTAGAGCACAAGCTACTTCATCATTTAATTGCTAATGTGTTACATAATGATACCAATAATCAATGGCCTGGACTCATGTTTATGGATGTTTCGTACCCAGCATTTCTACACATGCTGTTGTAGTTTCCGTTACTTCTAGTTTAATTTAGTGGAAAAGACTTACTAATATTTATAATTATGTATTTTTATTCTTAAAAAATGAAAAAGAAATCAAATTTTGAAATTGTTGAAAGTACAATAAAACAATAAAATCAGAAAAAATATTAACGAGTCTAAGATGGATCTTAAAATAACAGTTTGTGTATATAAGTAATCATGTACATTTATACGCAAGAATAATTTTATAAATAGTATTTAAGACATGTAGGAATAGAACAGAACATCTGTACGTATGGGTTGTTAAGCAGAAGGAAAATTATTTACAAAGCGATCGGTCAGATTAATTACTGATTCATTGTATTGATTAAAAGTATTTGCTTTATTCATTTTCTCTAAGTACGGTATTTTATAAGTCAAATAATGGTACTGGCTCGCCATAATATTATCTGTTTGCCCGAAGCCAGGGCTACATTCTATATTTAGATATTAGGTAGTGAATCGTGACGTCACACGTGGGCCACTGCTAAGGTGGCGCTCTACAGTTTCGTATTAGAATTTTAAAGAAAACGACTTCCTCCGGATTTCCTCACTAGTTATACTGTCTATTTAAAAAAGACCTTGTATATCTTAGGTGTCGTTCAAAGAACCTTTAATTCCCTTTATTTTGGTGTATGATTGATGGATGTAATATGGGTCATAGAGTATACAGCTTGGCCTTACTCCAGATGTGCATCATTCAAAAAGTGCTAGCTCCACTTGGTCATTTTCACTTCCTGAACTTCAGAGGTAAATTGTAAAAAAAGAGCCGATAAATATTTTTACATTTTATATATATGGTAATTCATTCATTGCACTTTCAGAAGCTGGTATTGTCTAGTCGGGCAAAATTCATTTTCCCTATTTTAATAGCTACTAAGGATAGTGTACTTTAGACAAATTCAGGCTGATTTTTGGAGCACAAGGGAGCAGTCATTTTAGTTAGCAGTGTGCTAAGATCATTTACAATTTCCAAAAGTACAATATCCAAAGATATGTCAGCCACATTACATCAAAGCAGCATAGAGGTATGCCAACATTCTCTCCACTGTGCATGTTTTAAATGCAAACAACTTCACCATACATACATCACTCTCTCAAAAGTACATAATAACTGGTGAGCGCCCCCTTAGCAGTAAGCAACGCTGTTTGGAACGAATTTCGTCTTGTGGTTCTTAGAAATACAAGACAGTCTCACATTGATGTTAGTATATATATTTTTTTCACTAGGTCGTGAAATGCATTTAGACCCCTGTCAACCACTGTAGAATGTAATTAATTTACAATCAACAAACCAACAAACATTCATTACACGCAAAAATGCAAGCGATGAAAATGACTTCTTAGAAATGCACACTGGGGCAAAATATCATTGAAAGCTAGAAATCTAAAGAATGTGTACATTTTTCTGATATGCAGAGTATGTAGACAGATGATACTTGTTATTAAATCAGGATAAATTTCACGCGAAAATTTCTGTATAACTACTATTTTTAATAAGATGTTCATTGTGTGAAAATTTATTTCTGCGTGATTGTCGTGAAAACTATATTTATTTTACGTCGTTTGTAGAACAAGTTTTATATTGCATATCGTGGTAACCATTCATACGTAGGAAACCTACAAATCTTACACACGATTTCTTGGGGCATAGTTCCAAAGCCAGTAAATTAACACTACTCTTTCCAGATCTCTGGATTGTCGTCCGGGACATAACATAGCTTAGAGAGTTTGATAGTGTCTATGCTAGTGCCAGATAGTTTATTTATTTATTTATTTATTTATTTATTTATTTATTTCTCATGAACATAAGTTTTAGTGATGTAATTCTCATCATCTGTTTTGCATTTGCCAGTACTTTTATTTTCTGCATCGCATTATCCTACATAAATATTCTCATATAACCTTCCGTAAATAATATTTCGAAGAAATGGTCCTGCCGTTTGTTTCTTTTACTGCTTAAATGAAAATATGACATATAATATGACATATAAATATGGGTGTGCCAACTCAGACCGATCCCAGTGTACGATTCGAATCCGCATCATTCCATTGTCAATTCTGGCAATCTAAACACTGCCACCGCGGCGCATGCCTCCTTTAGTCTCTTCTAACAACAAGGAAAAATGTACAGCAGGTATATTTTACGTTCTCGAGTCCGCTGAGAGTAAAACATAAGTAACAGGCACACAATGGTTCCTAAATGAATATAATCCATTAAAGAACCATTCAGCATGTTACAATTGCTTGTGATGCGAAAATATACCTTTTGCACGTGTATAAATGTACTGAAAACATATACGAAATTCTTAAATCTAGAGCAAGAAATTGTACAAGCTAGTCGTATAAAATGCATGGAAAGTTCATATTTGAAGCAAAAGAGAAACGGTAATGAAAGCGTAATAATATCATACTGACCAAAATATGTGCCTTTTATTGCTGAATGTTTCTAATTTTTTTTGTTTTTTTAAATCTGTGCATTCTGTCGACCACAGCAAAATAATATATATATATATATATATATATATATATATATATATATATATATATATATATATATATACTTGCCATATATACTGCTCCACCTCTTATCTCCCTTAGTATAATTGGAAATAAATTTGTTTATTCAACTTTATTGATTTAATAAATTTTGACAATTAATACTATATCATAAATTTATCTTCAAAGATTCATATAGGATGCAGTTCTTCTCCATGCAGTCGTTTTGGATAAATACTTGAATGTTTTGTGTTCATTAGTAAATATAGGCCTATGGCAGACAGATATCATCAGGACCAATTACTAGTTCAAGTACCTAGTACAAGTGTCGATGGGGGTGGGAGGAGAATGCATATGATTTTCTGAGAATTCAATATACTAAATAGAGAAACTGTTATAAAGCTGTAAATTCGTTATAACTTCTGTTCTTTCCGTCAAAGGTATGCAGTTCTGTCTTCTATGGTGATTCTTGCTTTTGTGTATAGCTTGTGCAGTTTTCAATCACACGTCTGTTGGAATAATATGACTTATTTGTTTTGTTGTTGTTGCTTTCTCTGACTAGTCATTTGATTACAGCTCTCTTTCACATTGACTTTAAAGTTTATTGCAGGCACGCACCTATTATTGGTGTTATTCTGTTAACGATATAGTGATGAAACCATACATGCTTATTTCAAAGGATGCCTATATCAGGTGTCCATTTTAAAATTATACATGGTTATTGTTGTTGAAGTTATACATGAGACATACAACGCGTTAATCTTTATGCTAGAAGGTTTACATCCTGTAGAATAGTTAGCAATTTGACCGCATTAACACGAATACAAATATGCTGAAGACAATGCTACATTTGTTATCAGGCTGCGAAGTGACACCGACTGGATGACCTAAAGAAGTAAATAATAACAAAGGGTTGGCTGGGTGAGCAATATTACATATTAAAGAAGATAGAAGTAAACGCGCAGCTGTTCTTTACTAACAGGACTTAACTGATACTCTTATATTTTGTTTTGTTTACTTGATTTTGCAAAAGTATTGAATTTTTTTTACGAAAATCCCATACATTACTAGTATTTTTTTCCCATTGAAAAGAGTGTGAAGATTATAGACTTTACGTAGAAGATACTTATTTGTAATTATTGAAGAGGAATAAATAGACGGGTAATACGAACAGGAAGAGAAACTGTTCCAACAATTGAAGTAAATAAAAGACCAAATATTCAATTTGCTACATTGGTCTTGGACCCGTGAAAAACTATTCTCCACATTTATTTTAAACAATTACGTTTAATCTGATTAGCTGAAGATTTCAATCTTCATTCTTTGTCAAAACAAATTCTTCACAATTAATATATACTGGACCGTGTTCTTCCCCAAGCCCATTTACCGTAGAGGTCCCGATACGCCATCATTTTAGCTCTCACTGCTGCTCACTCGTCGATATGCTATGCACCAGTGCCGATATGTTTTAATGTTTCCGCCTACACTTACAACTATTACAACTCTTGGTCTAAAATTAAGTAACAGAAGGAAGATGAAACCAACAATTTAATTAATTAAACAATCAATTTATTTCCTCTACCTTACAAAGTGGAAATTTCAGCGACACGGCATTGTGAAATAAATCCCAAATAATCCCCAATATTTCATCACAAGTCAAAAAATAAAGAATGTTCCGAATGAATTCAAATAGTCTTGATTGTCCTGATTTACCACAATGATCTAATCCAATCTTCGAATGAGTTCACAATAATTAAAATTGAATGAGTTAGTCCAAAGTTAAAGAGCTTTTATTAATTCCAATGAATAATTTTAACAAATAATTCCCCTCGAATAACAACACAGTTGAAAATGATTCCAACGGACAGATCTTAAAACAGGAATAAATCATTTGTTTACAAGTCCCCTTTTATATCCATCTCCCCTTGACTTAGGTATGAGTCGGAACTAAAAAAGCTATGTCAACAATAAATCATTGGTTTACAAGTCCCTTTTTATACCCATCTCTACTTGACTTAGGTATGAGTCGGATCTAAAAAAGCTGTGTCAACAATAAATCATTTGTTTACAAGTCCCTTTTTATACACATCTCCACTTGACTTAGGTATGAGTCGGAACTAAAAAAGCTATGTCAACAATAAATCATTTGTTTACAAGTCCCTTTTTATACCCATCTCCACTTGACTTAGGTATGAATCGGAACTAGAAAAGCTATGTGAACAATAAATCATTTGTTTACAAGTCCCTTTTGATACCCATCTCCACTTGACGTAGGTATGAGTCAGAACTAAAAAAGCTATGTCAACATCTTATCGACAGCTTGCAATCATGGAGAAAAGTTAGCTATGTAAACATGTTATTTACAAATGAGCATTATCTTACAGTCTGAACTGTAATTATGGACACAGTTTAGGAACACAATATATACTTAACACCTCCCATTATAAAGAAAGATTTATACAATAAAGCTTTAATTTACATATTTGTCAAAAAGTATTTGATACTCCAATACTTTAAATTACACAGGAGGATGTCTCATGAATGATATTCAGCTTAATTACACAAAATATACACAAAATAGAGCAATATAGTACTTCTACATACGTGAAAGTGCATCTTCTCTCACATTATATTTTCCCTTGATGTGCCTAATGTCAATGTTGTATTCGTGCAACATCTGATTCGACCTAAAAAATCTTATATTTGTTTTTCATTTTGTTTATTAAAATATGTGGATTGTATCACTGAATACAATAATAGGAGAAGGAGCTGAACTAATATCTACCTCACATTATTGAAAAACCAATCTCAAAGCCAAACATTCCTTCTCGACTGCGGTATAATTTTCCTGGTGCTTGTTTATTTCTTTTTATAGACAAATAGCACACCATTTTTATCTTCGTTGATCAATACTCCACAAGCAGCCACGTCACTTGCATGAACGGAATGTTTGAATAATTGAATGAAATTTGGAGCTGAAAGAACTGAAGAACTGATACACTTCTAAGTATGGCCTTTACTTTATCAAAAGCCTTCAGGATAATATCAACCCAAGCCTAAAATCGCATCAGTCGCACTTTACTAATAGGTACTGGGAATTTAGATACAGCCTTGATCTTAATTCCTACAGGTTTAACTTGACCATATCCCACAATATGTCCTAAAAATGCGATACGTGTACGACAAAATTTACCTTATCCCGAATTAGCTGTCAGATTTGCATCGCCGAATCGACCAAAGCATTTCCGAATGGTTTACAGGTGATCTTTCCATGTAGACGTCGTCGATGAACGCGTCATATTTGCCTAGAAAAGATGTTGCCATTAAGTGCTGGAATGTTTATGTAGAATTGTTCCTATGAAATGTCATCACTTTCTACTGATAGAGTTCACCTAGAGTTGCATATGCCGAAATGTCTTTTTATCTTTCCGTGAGTAGAGTTTGTCAGAATCCTTTCAAATGGTCTAACTTTGGTGACATAATGTCGGGTTACATTCCATCGTTTTCATCCTAGCTCTGTGGGATAGGTACAACTAAATTAATTGAATAATTAATTGTGCTATCTATATCAAATTAATCCTTTAAGATATTTATATGGCAAAGTTGTTTCTGCTTCCGCCTCCCCGGAGTTTTATTGATATAATTTAAGTCATTTATTTTCTTTTCAATTGCATAAGGACCATATGATTTTAGAGGGCGCTCACCAGTTATTATGTACTTTTGAGAGAGTGACGTATGTAAGGTGAAGTCGTTTGCATTTAAAACATGCACAGTGGAGAGAATGTTGGCATACCTTTATGCTACTTTGATGTAATGTGACTGACATTTCTTTGGATATTGTACTTTTGGAAATTGTTAATGATCTTAGCACACTGCTAACTAAAATGACAGCTCCCTTGTGCTCCAAAAAATCAGCCTGAATTTGTTTAAAGTACTCTATCCTTAGCAGCTATTAAAACAGGGAAAATGAATTTTGCCAGACTAGACAATACCAGCTTCTGAAAGTGCAATGAATGAATTACCAAATATATAAAATGTAAAAAAACTTCAGGAAGTGAAAATGACCAAGTGGAGCTAGCACTTTTTTGAAAGGTGCACATCTGGAGTAAGGCCAAGCTGTATACTCTGTAACCCATATTACACCCATCAATCATACACCAAAATAAAGAGAATTAAAGGTTCTTTGAACAATACTTAAGATATACAAGGTCTTGTTTTAAATAGCTAGTATAACTAGTGAGAAAACCCGGGGGAATTCTTTTTCTTTAAAATTCTAACCCTTATGCAAAATACAAAACTGTAGAGCGCCACCTTAAAACAAACATAAAAATTTATGCAATTATTTTTCTTATTTTCATATTATTATGTATGATGTTCTGAATAAAATGGTATCTTAACATTGATTTTATGCATGAAAATAAGCTAATTTTGCTTATTTTGCTCTTGCTTACATAATTTGCCATGAGACATATTTGTGTGAGTAGTGACCTTAATTATGGGGAAATTAGAAGTCTTAGAATATAGGAATAAAGTCAGCTGAAATTTAAAACTGTTGCATTAAGTAAAAGAAATATATAGTGAAAATGTTTCTTTTCATTTATTTGCAATGAAATCAAAAAACAAATGATGACAAAGCAAATTTGCTTTCTTCCATATTAAACAATAAGCTAATATTTTACCCTTTGACCTTTGATCTTTATGAACCTCACCTGCTCCATCCCTTTTCAAACTGTAAAATTTATTGTTGACATCTCAGGAATAATTATGACTAGTTTTATGTTCCTGTCTTTCAGAATAACACTGGTTGCTATGTTGACAAAAATGCAATGTGCATTTTTTAAAATAGCTCACTTTTTATCATAAGGTGTGGGGGGGGCCTGTACCTGTTTGAGACTCTGACACTAATAAATACTGTTCGGGGGGGGGGGAATACAGGAGAATTATTCAAAAGGACTGTTTTGATGCTTGCGAATTAAATATTTCAGCCATACAATCAAAATTAAATCATACAATAATAAAACCTATGTGCTCTTTAAGGGGGCGCTCACCAGTTATTCTGTATTTTTGAGAGAGTGACGTATGTAAGGTGAAGTTGTTTGCATTTAAAACATGCACAGTGGAGAGAATGTTGACATACCTTTATGCTACTTTGATGTAATGTGACTGACAGTTCTTTGGATATTGTACTTTTGGAAATTGTAAATGATCTTAGCACACTGCTAACTAAAATGACTGCTCCCTTGTGCTCCAAAAATCAGCCTGAATTTGTCTAAAGAACACTATCCTTAGCAGCTATTAAAACAGGGAAAATGAATTTTGCCAGACTAGACAATACCAGCTTCTGAAAGTGCAATGAATGAATTACCAAATATATAAAATGTAAAAAAACTTCAGGAAGTGAAAATGACCAAGTGGAGCTAGCACTTTTTTGAAAGGTGCACATCTGGAGTAAGGCCCAGCTGTATGCTCTATAACCCATATTACACCCATCAATCATACACCAAAATAAAGGGAATTAAAGGTTCTTTGAACAATACCTAAGACATACAAGGTCTTTTTTAAATAGACAGTATAACTAGTGAAGAAACCCGGGGAATTCGTTTTCTTTAAAATTCTAACCCTGTGCAAAATACGAAACTGTAGAGCGCCACCTTAAGTCATTTATTTTCTTTTCAATTGCATAAGGATCATATAATTTAACCCAAAGAGGATTTTGTTCTATGGGTGAGGTAGTCAGATCATTATCATCAGGCTAAAATCTCCTTTCATGTGTATTTCGCACACATGATTGTCAATAAGTATTGGTTTCCTTACTTAGCCTTAAGTAAGGGATCGACACAGTACCAATTTTCGGCTGAATGGTTCGTCAAATGCAGGAATAGAATTTAGAGGAGCCTTAATAGCTTCCTCCCATTTAACAAGTGTGACAAGATCTACGTTATTAGAATCATCACCTTTAATTTTCAGCCAACAAAAGTGATTCAGCATTTTATCTGTCTCTCTCTCTCTCTCTCATTGTGAATTTGCATTTGCCTGTCTTATTTCTCTTTCTGAATTTGCATTTGCATTATGAATTTCTCACGCTGAAGCATTTCTAATTCCAAATTCATCTGGTTTTGTAAAATTGAATTTTCTTTAATTTCCTATCAAAGCGAGAGACATACTTACCGATCAAACCCAAAGCGCTAATACCCAGAAGCACCTTTCCCACCAAACATTAAAGCAAAATATTCTTTGATTTTGGGCTATGTGAAAGATGTTTTTGCTTCAGAAAGATCATATTGTCTGGCAAGATTAAGACACTCAACCTTTTTCATAGAGTCTAGCACATCCTGTGTAGGAGGTGAAACAAAATTCTCTACATTCGATGACATTGTGAATGCTTGCTGGTTTTACTAGATATGTTTTCAAATTGTGGAATAAAAATGTTTACCAGGTACAACGAAAATTCTGAAACAAAGTCTATTAAAAATGTAAAGACAAGTTTTAGATCTCCTAAGTTCTTTGAAGAAATTTAGATCCCAGACAAAACGCCCGATTTCTGTTACCACTCGTTGTCCTAAATAAAAAAATAAGAAGGTTAAACGAGCAATTTAAGTAAAATCAACAACCAATTTATGGGTCTAAGTTACAAAGTGTAGATTCAAGAGACACTTATAGCACTGTGAATTAAATCCAAAATAATCATAAATGTTATATGAAAAGTCCAAAAATATAGTGTTCCTATTGAATTCCAGAAAGTCTTGAATGTCCAGATATGTCGCAATGATGCAATCAGAAACGTCTTTGAATGAGTTCACAATAATTCCAAAGCATATGTTAATCCCAAGTTAATGAGCACTTAGTGATTCCAGTGATATGTTTAGATAAATAATTCTTCTCGAATAACAAGACAACTGTAAAGGATTCTAACAGACTGATCTTAAAACAGAAATGAATTATTTGTTTTTTACCAAGTCCCTTTGCGTATACATCGACACTTAACATAGATACGAGTCATTCTATAGGAAAATTCCATCAAACTGTAAGCAAGTGTGTTCAAATAGTAAATAATTCTTTTTCTAGAATATTCGGAATTCAAACTGCTATGTCAATATCTTATTTACAACTTACAGTTATGGACTATGTAAACATGTTGTTAACAAATGACCATTAACTTATATTCCAATCCGCAATCATGGAAAAAATTAAGCACACAATATAGGTGTGCATAACAAAATAGCATAAAAGTAATTATTCTGTTAAACATTCTCACATAATCCCAGGTTCATGACTTGAATGACACCCATCGACTTCTTGGATTTGTAATAAAGACAGTGGAGGAAAATTATCGATTCACTTAGCTTTTATCACGTATCCGTGGCTTGGCCCAAATGTTGTCCCTACACTTGTGGTCACAGAGTTTATTATAGCAGTGTTGACAAGTACTGAAAACTATTTCACATTTATTACAAATTTTCAAACTCATTTACTAAATGTTTTGAAAGTTAAATATTATCAACTTTTTCGTCAGTTAAAGCTTTTCCATTATCTATTATTCTTGACAGATAATTTCTTATGAAACTGACTATATACACGAATACGTTATAAACTGACTATATACACGAATACGTTATAAACTGACTATATACACGAATACGTTATAAACTGACTATATACACGAATAAGTTATAAACTGACTATATACACGAATAAGTTATAAACTGACTATATACACGAATAAGTTATAAACTGACTATATACACGAATACGTTATAAACTGACTATATACACGAATACGTTATAAACTATAGACGTGCTATCGTAAATATATTGGGTTGTTTTACGAAGATATATCCGACAAAAGCAGTATAAATATTAGTTTGGCATAAGACATACAATAAATGTATAACAATAGTGAAAATACCATATCTGGACATTATGTATTAGGTGCTACGTGGTTATTGCACATCAATAGAAATCACAGAATGTGCATTATGGTTTTGTTTTCATGTGACCGAATCGAGTATGGGATAAATATTTTATTAACCAATCTTTAATTTAAACATTCAGTTCTGCAATCGACATAAATATGCTGAGTTACATCTTGGAATGTGCTATTTTCACTTAGCCATTAATTTTTTGTATATTAATGATCCCACTCAATGGAAATGAAAATGGTTGTCTAAAATTATTTTATCATGTTGTTATACTGCAAGGTTATTGTGAAAGTTTTTCAACAACTTTTTCGGTTTACTTTTTCGGTTTTCAATGGAAGTTGAGCAATGTATCTAATAATTAAGTGCACGATATTTGCAAATATGTATAGATGAAAAACCCAGCTCAGCAACGCATTATTTCAGTTATTATGAGTCGTTCCAGAGTAAAGGGAAGGATAAATAGGATTCCTGGAAACTATCCTACTCTTTTTCGAATAGACTCTTATGGTTCTTTAATTTGCTCAGAGGATAAATTTCGACACACGGGACCGCCCAGCGTACGTACCCATTCGACAGACGAGTCTAAGGAAGAATTTTCTTGCCCAAGGACACCACGAATAAAGCTCGCCTATGTGCGACTAAGATATTTGTGTCGAAACGAAAGGCACTCTGCACGGTGTCCGCCATGCTGTTCATGAATCCCTCGTATAGATGATCAAAATGTGTTGTCATTTATTCAAGGACTTTTTTGTCCTTGTGGTGTTATGAAAACAAGTAAATTAAATAAATCTTTAATTGAACAAAATAAAGAATATACAATGTTATATAAAGAAACAAAATTTATTCCAAATTACATTTATTACAAATTAAAACAGACACAAACAATCCAACACAGGAATAACTAGATGCAGTGTTTGTAAAAACACATGTCCCTACTTAGCACTACAGTCTACGAAGAATAAAAGTCGTAAAGACAGTACAACTCCTGTAATAGAAGATGTTGTGGGACCAAACTGGAAATTGGTCTGCATTCTTGTAAGACATACACAACAAATAAAAATTCAATCCATGCAGCTGTTTTCGTTTAAATGAATAGAAACCAAGATTCTAACAAGTATTAAGACGAAAAGCGTGCACGGTCTCTGCAGGAACACAGTCACGTAATCTACATTAGGGGACACAGTCACGTAATCTACATTAGGGGATGGAGTCTATTAGTAGAGTGTGCTATGGTATCACAGTGTTATAACATTGATTTGTTTTCATTAGGAAAGGGTTATAGGTAAAGGAAAATAGCTTCATTGCATAACTGATTTACCTGCATGATAACCTGGTGTACCAATGTGAACATCCTCGGCCTTTTCCGTCAAGTTGAGAAAGAAACCTTGGATGTAATTCGTCGCCATTGAGAACTATATTCTGAAATACTTTCATTCATATGGAAGAATTAGTTGGTGGAATGAGAGAAGGTCACAGTCGGAATATTTTCGGCCTTTGCTGTTGTAACATATGTGGTGCACTTCGCCAGAAACGAATCACCAAAAGCATCAAATTGATGTATATTCCTGAAACTGTTTCCTAGGTTGTATCTCGATCTGACGGAAATGACCGAGCGATGTTCCAAAGCTGGTGTACTTGCCAATGATGGCGATTGTGGTAGTAAAAAGCTCATATTACCATCGTTCTCTTCACCAAGATTTAAAATTGGATTTCAAGTCCAATGGTATCAAATTCGAAACACAACTGTGCATCTTCTTTCTTTCATAATCTCCAAGTTCAATTTTTGCATGTGTTATTAATACACATAAATTTATTCCCATTTCGCCATTTGGAATAGCTATCTAGCTAAATGTTTAGCTTTAAAACATGATTTTATCATTCATAATCATACATTGTGTCATAAATATCAATGCAGTAATGTTTACTAATCTCATGGTCTCTTTGCGTGCAATCATAAAACGTGGTCTTTCTCCTCAGCAGCCCACTCTATGCAAGTGTATTAGTATTGGGAACGTTTCTTTCAATTTACTTATTAAATGATATTTTCACCATGTTAATAATACAATTTCGATCAAGATTTCTTACATAACTTTGATCTACACTTTTTCTTCAATGACAAAGATCAACGTGTTTCCAATATTATATTGCATAATGTGTGATAGTGATTTATAACATAGTAGTAAGTGATATTAAATACTATTACAAAATACTACCCGGGAAGAACTACCTACCCACGGGAAACTACTGGTAATCTTTATCACATACGCACATTGGCCGAGCCCGAGACTCAAACCCACGCTGACAGAGGTGAGATGCAATG
>JAECUM010055335.1:0-15522 GCA_016617855.1 Megalonaias nervosa | reverse complement strand
TTGCGTCTATCGATCTCCACTGTCTGAGATAGAAATATTTTGACCCGAACTGCTGGATGAAACTATTCAAGGACGTACAACCTGTTAAGGGAATGGTTGTTTATTCACATTTTAAATATGTTAAAGGCGTTACTTTTGTCCGTTAAATTTATTCACATTTTACAGAGTTTTCCATCTTAATTTTTTATATTTAATTTGTACGTAAGGATTCATTAATTTGAAAGAAGAAATGGGAAAACTTCAGATCTAAATCGTATTGTTAAGATATAAGTATTGTTTATTTGCACATTGATTATTGTTTTCTTTGTAAGTGACTTAAATTATATCATCGACACACCTGGGAGGCAGAAACAGAAACAACTCAGAGATGTCAATATGTTAAAAGAGCATGTTGATCGAGATAGCTCTGTATATCATTCAATAAACCAAGTTGTTTCTGATGGCGTACAACCGGATCGTAGTGACATTGGTTCAATCCGACTTCAAACTTCTGAAATATTAAGGAATCTGGACAATAAGCTTTCACATCTACAGCCACAGGAATAGAATGAACTGAAGCAGCTAATATGTGAATATGAGCACTCATTCTCTGATACTCCAACTCGAACAGACAATATCTACTATGATATTGAAATTATAGGTTCCAAAGCCTGTAAAACAGCAGCATTATATTATGAATCGTCCAAATCAGCAATGTTTGAAAACGGAGGTTTAATATATGTTGAAGAATGACATTAATAAACCAAGCAAACGTAACTAGAGTTCGCAGTGTATTGTTGTGCCGGAAACCAGAAAATTATTTCCATATGTGCACTAACTACTGAAAGTGAACAGTGTCAACAAAACAGACTCATTTCCAATCACACGAATAAATGACTGTATTGGCAGAACTGGAAACGCAAAATGTGTCACCAAGTTTCTCATGTTAAAACAATTCTGGCAGATTTAACGTACGGATAGAGCAAAGGAAATTACGTTCTGTGCAACTCCAGATGGACTCTACCAATAAAATGTGATGTCATTTGGTATGAAAAAGTTATCCCTCTACATTCTAGTGCTTAATGAACATGAGAACAGCTGGTATAGATGGTTGTGATGCATATATCTACGACGTCATTATTTACAGCGATTCTTGGAGAGGTCACCTGGAAACTATCAGGGCATTCTTTGTTTGATTGAGTGAGGCAAATTTAACAATTAACTTAAGTACAAGTTAGTTTTACCGAGCTTGTGGCATACTTTTAGGACATATTGTACGACATGTTCAAGTCACGCATGTAGAAGCTAAGGTTAGAGATGTCTCAGAAATCCATGTGCCTATCAATAAAAAGCAGCCGATGCGATTTTTGGGTATGGCTGGTTATTATCCGAAATTTTGTAAAAATTGTTTTGTAATTGCTGAGCCCATGACCAATCTATTGAGTAAAAAAGACCAGATTTTATTGGTCTGACAAATGTAAGGAGGCGTTCACTAAATTAAAGGCCATAATTAAAAGTGCAGCAGTTCTTTCAGCTCCAGATTTCACCTAATCGCTTAAGATGTATGTTGATGCAAGAGATGTTGAGGTTGTTGGCGTGTTTATTCAGGAAGATAATATAAATGGCTTCAGCTATCCAGTGTGATATTATTCTAAAAAAAAACCTACAAAGAACCAGAGAAATTATTCCACTATCGAGGAGTGCTTGGCTTTAACTTCTGCTTTAAAACTCTTTGAATTGTATATTATTTCTGCTCCTTCCTCATTTATTGTATTCAGTAATCACAACCACATTACTCTCATTAACAAAATGAAAATAAAACGTAGAGTTTGATGTTGTACGAATACAACATTGATATTCAGCACATGAAGGAAAAGAAAATGTAATCGCAGATCCACTTTCACGTGTGTAGGAGTCCAATATTGATTTATTTTGTATACATTTTTTGCATATTCAGTATACATCTTCCCATGGAATTTCATTATTGCCATTTGTGAGTTTGATTAATAGGGAAAAAGAAAGGAATATTGCATAGATTTATATTTTCCTTATGAGGGGAGGTGTTATGTATATCTGTCTTTTTTGCAACTCTCAGTACATTATTTTATTTAATTTTTGTAATTGTTATTCATATTTGTAAATTGTACAGAATATCTTTAGTCAATTTTGCCTTCGTGATCTGAATCTGTTAAGAGCGTTATATTACATAAGTTCTATAAATAAATGTTTACGTATATGTTGACAATATTAATAATCGTAATAATAAGACTTAATGGCACCTTTGGATTAATTTCTTATTGACTGACGGGTTTTCGATATTTCTAGAATTCAATAACTTTCCATTGGTTTTGCTAGGCTACACGAACAGGCAAGGTCGACGCAAAATGAGTAGTGTGATCTGTCACGTAGGGTATATTGTGAAAAAAGAATCGTAATATTAGGTGTATATAAAGAGAGAACTGAGCAATCCGATTTGGGAATAATTCTCATTTCTTGTGTTCGTCTTGTAAGTCTGCATTCGTGTTTAATGTTCGACGGTTCAGTGGAAATTTAAAGTGCTTATTTTCTGGATAATAATATTATTTTGGAACTGTTGTGAATTATTCGAAGGAGGTTTGGACGACATCATCTTGACAAAATCACGATTTTTGACTGCCAGTACACGTCCGGTTTTGAAATTTATACAGAACTTTTCATTCATTTAGGACTCATAAACGTTTATCATTATTCTGCATTTACAACATAATACTCTAAGTTCTTCTCACAATTTCATTTATGACTTTGATTACCTAAGTTTTACAGAATTTATTGGTATTGTTTCTTTCTGTTACTATGTTTTGACCATGGAGTCGTAACACAGGGCAGTGTGAACCAAGCGGAATTAACAAGTATGTAAAAGGTGTTTCAGTCATTATCCTGTTACTTGCTATTATGTAAATTCGTGCGTTTTAAACCGCTTTTGTAGGTCATGCTATGGTAATAAGTTGCGTATAGACACGCCGCAATCGACATAAAATGGCCATGTATAGCATCGCATAGTATCTTTGATTACCATGCCCGGATGAAATTGACATGGTTCTATTCAACGTGAAATATGTTGCTTCGATTGTGTGTGTCGTTACTGCGGTTTAAAATAAATTTTTTTAAAAAATAAATGTAAAATTAATTAGATGATGAAATCGCTAAGGAACCTTCTAAATTAAGTCTTGCATAAAGTATGTAGAGAAAAGGCAACACTGTCGATGCGGACCGTGACAACAGTTAGCATGAAAGCTGTTGAATGAAGAGCTCATGAAGATTAATAACAGCTTAATATTTTGAGAATATACAATAACACAGGCTACTATTGAAAATAAGAAATAACATCCTACAGAGTAGATTGCATGCTGTCAATTTCATTTAGTGTTCGGCGCCAAGGTCTCATAATTACAACAGTTATTGACAAAATCACTGAACAGTATTCCTTGCATTGCTGTCACATGTCACTTTCGGTTTATTTAAATTAATGTAAGCGCTATAACACGAGGTTCCTCATAAACATATCGTTTCTCCGTAGATTAACCTACACGCTTGCAATACAGTCAACTGTTTTCTTGACTAGTCTAATTGAAATGCATGGGCATAATATACTAAGGCTTAAAATAGTACTTTTAAAAGCGTGCATGGAAAATCAAGAGGAGTTTGTGAGGATTATGGTGTATGGTGTATGGTATGTTCTTGTGCGGACTCCCAAAATGCACATTATGTTTTCAATGCAGAACGAGAAGTGCATGCATTGAGAACATCTCATAGATCTTGCATAGGTATTGTTTGCCCAAATAAGCACTGGATCAGCCAGTAGTTAAATCAGTTAAAAAGGTATATTGATTTCAAGGTTAGATCTTGTGTGAGACAAGGTTGAAGTGACTGATTATTAAATTAGGCAGATTCAGAATTATGACAAACTTCGAATCATACCAATTCTTGCCACATTGAATATCAGTTATGTCATGAGTGTTTGGTGGAAGCCAGGTTTGGATAACATGACACAACACTTTTCAGATCTCCGAAGGACAGTATAATGCAAATATGTTTCGTAAGATAATGCTACTAACACTACGTCTTCAACTACTACTAATACTACTTGAGATAATCATTGTACTACATGATTCATATTAGAAGTACCTGTAATGTGTAAGTCGAAGTCGAGACATCAGAGCCCCGATAAACCATGTCTTAGTATTTATTATTTGCATTCGGTTGCATCCCAGTTTGTTGTTCTTTATCTTAACATTATTGAGGTCAGCTATGGATATTAACTAAATATTATCAGGTGTAGTTCATTCAGGTTCCATTATACTAATTACAATCGTAAAATCTCACCTTAACCGCTCTCTTGTTTTTCTCCATTTAAACGTTCACATAAACAATATCAAAGGTTTTGAGTTTCCACATTCGTGTTAACCTTTTTACTCACACGAAAGTCCCTGTCATTTAAAATGTATGCATGCGTAATAGGCAGACCAGGACTTATTCCGTTTTATTATGCTGAGAAGTACTAAATATCAAATGACTAATTAAAGTATACAGGTTGCAAAAACTCTTCCCCTGTTAATATTCATTGTCTGTCACTTACTATCTGCACCCCCAAATCCATTTTGACTTTACTGCATTATATCGAGACTTGCAGTCATCCAAAGGATGAGATCGTAGTTATTCTCTTCCTTTATTCCTGGATATAGCTGACCAAATCTTACATGACTTTTATAATCAACATTTAATGTGTTGTTGAATCCAGACATTTCAGTTGAATTTATGCTTTTTGACTTAACTTTGGATCAAGGCCACAAAACTTGCATATTATTCTAAGATGGGTGTTTTTAACAGCTACTGAATATAATCCAAACATTATTTCCTATATACTATCATAGGGAGCAATGGTCATTTTGGGCTGTGATAATTGTGTTCTTTTTGAAACACAATAGCCCAAACTTTTTGATCTTGATTTGCAAGGATATTATAGAAAATAAAATTTATATACGCATCGCAACTGACACCACATTCTTTTAAGATTTCTTCGGGACTGAATATTAGTATGGAAAAGCTATTGACAGACGCTTAGATTGATTCTGACTTCAACTCTTCTAAAGGAATGTTATTGTTAGATGCTAATACCCATGCTGATTCCAACTACTTTAAAGGAAAAGCTAAATTCTATTAGAGTTCATTTTGCCAATTGATCATTTTAAATACCGATAAGTATGAGGTGCAACGCATGAAAAAGTACCCTTGTTATCTTTGCATATTATCGCGAATGAATGACGTCAAATAAAGAATCCCCAAATGGTTTTAGTTCGGGGCACTCATACATTAAATACTGCTTATCGCGACTACAGTATGCATGATATCTGCATGGAATAAACTAAACTCCATTAGCAAAAAAAAAGTGTTTCCCAAAATACACAAAATATCAAATAGTTGTCCGAAGATATTTTTCTCACATCATGTGCTCTCTCTCTCTCTCTCTCTCTCTCTCTCTCTCTCTCTCTCTCTCTCTCTCTCACACACACACACACACACACACACACACACACAAACACACACACACTTGTTGATTCCGGCTTCAGCCCTTTGTCACTACTGTGTCAAAATTCACTAACTTGATTAAGTTGTGATACTACTTAAAATTATGTATTATGCGCAAATACAATTACAAAGCTAATTTGAATTTGTTTCATGCATAAACTAAATTGGTTTTCCTTTTTGTTATGTAAATATGTCTATATTAGTATGAAAGTGCTCAACGTAGAGTGAGTACTTTTCTTGACACAGTCAAAACTGGCCTCATGCATGTATTTACACGTGCTGTTGTTTATAAAACCTTCACTTGGAACTGACCAACCTTGAGGTTAATTCACCCAAGTCATGGCCATGCATTTTTAAAATGCAACATTTTGTTTGTGTACGCCTTTGATAGTCTCCAGATAGAATATGCACTGACGTAATGTCCGGCATTTCTTGGACTCTTGCATTAAATGCCATATATGGGACATTTACTTTTCAGGTTTGAAATTATCCAACGATATGCAAAACTGCAAAGCGAAATAATCACTTTAGTTGAAATATTGTGAATTCTCAACAAATCTCGATTCGATAATATTTGACATTGATCTTTGAATAAAACATGGTTCTGTCATTGTTGTTTTGTTACATGATTTCTTTTCGCCGCTGATTTATAAATAACAATATTTACTTAATACCCATATCTTCCCATAGCATTGTCATTATCTGATGACAAAGCTAACGAAGTGTGTTAGATAAGGAGATCTTTTAATGAACCCTACTGTCTTTTGATTCAATATTAATATACACTTGGAGAAGCAGAGAGGATGGTATTGTTACATATAATACTGCAGAGAAATTCGACAATACCCACATCGCTGTTACACGGAATGTCTCATCCTATCATGAGACCTATAATTGTGTCCTCCGATATGTTTTGAACTACAATCACAACTCGAAGTTTATTGATTGTTCTCTCTCTCCTCTCAATAGGTAGAGCTCACTTCTTTACAAACGTAACCCAAGCCTTATGATTTTCTCATAGAATATCGTAATGGCTAATAGGTAAGATTCTACGATGCCTATGATCTTTAAGAACTCTAGGTTGATCGTGAAATTCAGAGCCTGGCAAAAACGTTGATATTTTTCATAGAGTAAACCCGCTGCATGGGTGTCGTCATTAATAATTTTACTTGATTTTCCATAGTGTCAGTTAACAAATATCCATACGTTGGATACACCAATCATTACTCACAAGTGAGGCTGATGAGATGATCTGGGTTTCAAGGGTCTACTTCATAGCATAACAGTGGTTTCAGTAAGGAGCAATTACATCAACGGTTACTACTTTCATTCCTTTCGTGACAAATGATGGATAGAGCTGTAAACAACATAACAGATTATATTCTAAATCGTAATTACATCTACTGGTTTTAGACCCAGCCATGATAAATTGTTTATCATCTCAAATACCTTTCTTACTCCATTCTTTAACATCCAATTTTTGACCTAAGTAGGACATGATTGTCTAAAGGATTAAATTGGAAATGTTCTCTTTGCGTTCTACAGGGCTTCATGCTTGTGTGTTTATCAATCCAGGATTAGCTACGAAATGTACGTATCAAGAACGCTTTGCAAGAATCCAAAGTAGCTTTTTAGCCCAAAAGTCAAAGAGCACCTTAGTAATTCCAATAAATATTTTAAATAGATAATTCTTCTCGAATTGTATCTGGAGGATTGATCTAAAGCGGGAATGAATTATTTGTTTATAAAATCCCTATTTAAATACATTTCACTTGACCTACAACGTAAAAGAAATGAAGATTTCCAACGAAAAACACTTGTTTTTAATTGTAAACAAGACTCATTGTGAACTCTTGTTACGTAAACATGTTTACAGCTTAAAATCATGGATAAACGTTAGCCATATAAAAATTCTTTTTACAACTTACTAATGTGAACAAAAGCTTAATACAATATAAATTAAATATACACACCACAAGTATATAATAAAATGCTTAAATACAGAATGCATGAAACAATGAAAGTTCCGCATGACGTTCTTTAGAAATAATCATAATTACATATTCACATATAGCAGAGTTCAACCTATCAGACTGTGTTAAAATAATCTGAGAATTGTTAAAGCACTAAAATCAAAACAAGTTATATTTTGTTTATATCCGCAGTTCGTAAACTTTTAAAAACAAAGAAATATATCATTGAAATTTTGAATTTCATATGTCTGCATGCTTCATTTAAATTTGGATGTGTGTTTGATCTTGATATAAACGATGATATTTTGTTTAATAAGTCACTAACATATGTATTGTATTATGGTAATATTATATTTGCATTCCACAGACAACATATTGGTAAATTTTAACATTTTATCATGTCATCAAGTCTTAAGTACAAAATATAGTAGATTGCTTACTTTAATGAGATTATTTATGCAGCGTCTAAATAGCTGACATACTTAACTTAATGCATTGATTCCAGGTAAAGATAGTCTATATACTGAAACGAACACCTCAAAAACGGGAAAAGCACAGATGAACATGAGTTGGCTGTTGTATTTATAGACAAGTTAGAGACTAAATAAATCTGTATTAGACTACAATGAAGGAACAAAGCATTTCTAACGTAAATGTTTGCTTCATGAGTTTGATTGGCAATTACTTATGTTGCTAATTATTTGACAATTATTAATCTAAAGTCGTTATAAGCAAGGTTCTTTGCAAACAAGTTTGAACTCATTCCTGCGTTTTGTTTGGCAGGAAATTAGGATCATTTCGGTCCTTACCTAAACAAGTAAACATCAGTTTTATTTCTTATACCTATGCATAATCTTTAGAGAATTTGCTTTTATTAAGCAAACATTCGTTATACCCATTTGATGATTTTCAGCCACTAAACGTTAGCAGTGGTCGCGACTGAAACAGGCCACACACGTGTCATAAAAATACTTATGTGAGGGTTAATATTAATGGTATGTGTGTAAAAATGACAGATCAAAAGAAATATCCTTATTCTTTGTCACAAAAAGATCTCCAGGGATAAAAATGTCCCAAGCACATTGAATGCGTTTTAATTTTGTTCTGTATATTTTAACTGAATTGTTTTTTTAGTTGTTTAGCGTTATGAATTATGTATAATTGTATTTTGTAATTTCTTCTTGTCCAGAATTCACGTTCATTGTGTACCTGACTAGGTACATTGATTTTTGTAAACAACATTGTGTGAATCTTCATTGGAGTCAAGGACATTGGTAATCTCCATGGAAATAAGGATGTAACTGTATGTTCACCATGTTCTTGGATAGAGTTTTAGTAAAAGATTGTTTCTTGCTGACAACAAACTGTTCTAGACATGAACTTTTGCCTCTCCCCCTAGTTACTATTTTTGTGTCTTAGTTTCTTTTTTAAAAGCAACGTTGTTTATTTGAGAAATTACTCATTCTTGCATTAATATTTTTAGCAGAATCAGTCTTATTGTTGTGCTCATATTATCGTTCGGGTAGAGTTATTTGTTCACATTATCATTCACTGGAAATATAAAGTGCTCATCAATACTATTCTTGAACAGAAACATTAATTTGGAATTATAGTGAATTTAGACAAGACGTTTATTTATTATTTTATTGGGATTCATTAAAAAATATTATTTGCACAATTCATCATACCGGGATATTAGCATATCTGAGACTACATTTACATCAACACATTTACTATTGGAACCTATTTGGACACCACTGAAATTCAGTTGAACTTTGTACATTTGAACTTGTGATAAAACTGTTGGGACTGTTTGGGATTTAATTCACAATACTGTAAATCCTTTCTAAAATTTGTACTTTGTATTCTGGGGGAAATTAATTATTTGTTGAATTTTACAAAACCAGTTGGTTCTCGCTCTTTTCTGTTATTTAGTTTAAGACCATCGAGTCATAGCGGTTTTCATTTATATTGTGATTTCGAGTCCATATTACGTACTGCAAACTTGTCCGACAAGCAGAGATGAAATTTTATATTTGCAATTTCATGATGCCGTTAGTTAAATAAAGTCATTGCAGTGATACCACTTCTGAAAGCCAAACTAAATTGAACGATTGGGCACATTACGTTGTTTGTAGAGCGTTTTATATTGTTAGGTTATTGTATGCGTGTGAGAAATAAAAATAAACATCAAATGGGATTCGAACATCAATACCGGCACAATACTGAGAACAGGAGTACACACACCACTGGTAGACACTAACTAGAACCAGATATGTATATGATACAATCATAGCCCTCTATTAAGGAAAACATGACGTTTTATGAACCTGTACACCTTATATTGACCGACGCAACGAGTGAAGTGAAAATATTGTGTTGTCAAAAGTGGCGATGAAGCCACGTGTGACCATAGAGTATTTCAAGTAAACAAATGTAATATTGCGTTACATCGTATATTACTACATCGATAATAATTTAGGACAATAACGTTTTTGAAAAATGCTTTTCTACTGATAATGATTTAAATTGCGCCTTTTATTTAAGAAATTACTAAATCTGCATAAACATAAATATTTTCGCCAACCCATTTTACTTACAGATTGTCACAATACAACCTATTTAAGAATGTGTAGCATCAACATGGTCAGCTTGACATAATACGATGGCATCAAACTGAGATCGACATGGGCTAATAAGATGATATCTAAGAGAGGTCGACATAGCCTGATAATATAGCCTTCGACACATGACATTTTAAAACGAAAGATTAAATGATTGTGAATTTTCATGTTATTGATTTAGCATTCATTATGATACTTTATTTTGAATTCTGCTACATTCAGAGCATGCAGTCCAGTTCGGTAACAGAAGCTTCAGCACATTTTGCTGTCACTATACTGTGGATAGAAACTTATACATCATACGTTATATTGAATTATCAGTAAAACAACGAGAGAAAATAGGAAAGAAACCGCAAAACAAAACAAACAACAAAATGCACACAAGAACCCCCCAACAACACTCCCCCCAGCACACAATCATGTATCAAATGAAACTGTAACTTTGGGAAGAACCTTAGTTGTCCCAAATATTACGAGCGTGCGTGCTTATTCGTATGTATATAAAATGCGTTAATGTCTAAAATAGCGTGATAAACAAATGCGTTAATGGTTTAAATAGCATGAGTTAATTTTGTTTGTGTAATCATGAAAAATGCGTTAATAGCTAGAATAGCGCGAGTGTGGTTTCGTATGTTTATGTATAAAAATGCGTTTGTGGCTTAAATAACGTGAGTTAGTTCTGTTTGTGTATATGAAAAATGCGTTATTGGCTTATATATTGCCAGTGTGGTTTCATATGTGTGCGTATGAAAAAACGGAGTTAATGGCTTAAATAGTGCGAATGTGCTTGCTTATATGCATGTATAAAACAATGTGGCTTAGAAACCACCATTGCAGTAAGTCTGACCTCACCATTTCCTGTCACCTTGCAGCCGAAATGCATTGCCTGGTTGGACCAATTTGTGATGTGAAGATATAGCTTTGTGCAAAATTCTGTTGATTCAATTGAATTGTTCCGTTTATTTTAAATTCATCACATTTTTGCAATATTTTAGAAGTATTTGTTACAAGCGTAATGCAAGAATACCCATTTATCTGCCAAACTTTTGAAATAGCATGGTCTTTTTTGGGGGGGAATGTAACAAATATCCAACCTATGAACTGAACATTTAGACAAATCTGTGATTGATTGAAACACTTAATACGTAAATTAATAATTGCAGGCATTATCAAACACCATAAATCAACTGGTTCATCAATATTAATTTATCATCTGACAATATCTCTCATTCTGAACTTCAAATATCCTGGCAAGTCGCCGATATAGAATGAAGCATGCTCATTTGCGTTGCCAATTCATGCCATGCAAGAAATAAATATAAACATTTCGCGTTTAAAACTGTATAATACGTCTTGAGGATCAAGGTCATTGTTATGGATGAGTCAGGTATGGAGTAGTTTAATACTGGCAATGATTCGGTGTGGTTGCTTCATTCAACATTGGAGTAGATTTAATATAGAACAAAATGTTTACATCGAATGGTTCTATTACATTCCATAACTTAGTAATTATTTTGAACAGTTCGCTTTAAATTGGACAAACATCCGATATGAAATCAGATCAGTCGCTTGATGATATATTGCCTCCTTTAATGAGAATATATAATATTCCTTCACCCAAATAACCCCACAATAAACAAATAAGAACATAAACCAGTGATGTGGCATTTGCAAATTTATGAGTCTTATGATGGATATCGAGTAGTCAGATGTCATAAAACATAGCTGTTTTACCTATCACTGCTACACTAGCTTCTATCATATATTACTGTTAGGAATGACTTTTGGTGGCTACAGACAAGGACATGTTTGTTTTTGTTAGGCCGGGATCTTTCACCTACACAGCATTTGACCATAGCTGCGCAGAGCACCACCATTGAACGTATCAATCTGACTTGTGGTAGACTCTTGAACAACATACCCGCCGTTGATTTTTAATAGAAGAATGTGTTATTACAAATCGTTACCAATAATGGCATTGAAATCTGTGACCGCAGACGCCAAAGTCTTGCTGCTAACCAGTAGTTCGTATGCTCATACTTAGAAATGCGGTGATCCTCGGCAGTGTTGCTAGAATATTGCATTCTGGTGAAAACAAAGTAAAGGACAAGCACACAGAAATAACAATGACTATATGCTTAAAATATGTTGTTCCATAGAGCCAGAGCTGTAAAAGGAAAAGGATAAAATTAATATGCGATGATGTATATAAATGTCATGTAGAAATAATAAGATTATATTACAATGAGATGCAGGTACCGAAACAAAATGAGACACAACGCGCGGTATTGGTTTTGGTTGCAGGAGTGAATAAACAATTAGTTTGTAACAGAAAATTATGTCGTTTTGAAAATAGTAAATAATTGATCAGTATATGCATATTTACTACGCAAGTAATGGGCATTAAGGATGGAAATCGGTAATATAAAACACGGTTGCTATTACTTCATTGTTTCGCAGTAAACTTGTTTATTTTCTATTTTTAAATATACTGTTTGGTTTGTTAATATATAAAGATGACATATTTAAAAAGTAGCTAATTTGTTTGTCGACCGGAGCGGTGGCCTTGTGGTTAGAGCGTCCGCCTCGGATGTGGGAGGTCGTGGGTTCGATTCTCGGCCGAGTCATGCCAAAGACTTACAAAAATGGTACTAACAGCTGCCTCGCTTGGCGCTCAGCATTAAGAGGTTAGTGTTAGGACTGGTCGGCCTGGTGTCAGGATAATGACTGGGTGGGACATCGTGCTACATGTCTGCGGCATGATGCCCCAGTGCTGGACATCACTATAAACTGCCACACTGCAGACATCGTAGCGATATGACTGAAACATTGTTAAAGCTACGTTAAAAATCCAAATCACACACACGCAGATAATTTGTTTGTCGGCTTGGTTATTACACATCTATTGTATTGATCAATATAGTCTGTAACACTATACTGTCTTGATCAATATAGTCTGTTTAAAATACTTCTATTAACGTACAACTATATTATTTTCGCTATTAATTGAAAATTATATAAGGCTCTGTAGATCTCTAAATGACCTTTATTACAAGTCAGATTGTGTTTTCTCTCTCTCTCTCTCTCTCTCTCTCTCTCTCTCTCACACACACACACACACACACACACACACACACACACACTCAACCGACACATGAAGCTGAATGATTGCTTATAAATTTGAGTCGCTCTAACAGGAGACTATCGTATTAGTATTGGTTAAATTATATAACTGATTGAGATTAGTGAGCAGGTAACGAAGACATAATGTCAACAATTATAGGTTACTGCATTTGTATGCGAAAATATGAACGAGTTTTTCGGATGGAAATACTGTACGACCTTGGCAGTACAGTATATCCATCCGACAAAACGAGTTCATATTTTCCCATACAAATGCAGTAACCTTTTAATTATATGCTCATTTTCTTATACTACCTAAGGCTCAATTATATAAACAAAAATACACTACAAGAAACAAAGTAACTGAATGTGTGCCGTATTCCAAACTAAATACACAAGCGTAGATTCATCATTACACAACAACATTATTAATGCGCACGTAACTCCTCCCAGATAAATTTGAACTTGGTCGCGCGCTAGACATAAGTTTCGAAAGAAAATGGCGTTTTGGTCTACTTAAAATTGAAATTTGGAGTCATATTGTGAATGAATGCGCATTGCAACAACTTTTCTATTTGATCTGGATTGAATATATTTTGGTATTTTTGGTCAATTCTACGAAATTTCGTGCTTATGGACTGGATATATCTGCGACAATTCTACATGAAGTACATCGGATTGCAGCAGCGATGAGCAGCGTGTTGACATCTGCAAGTGTGTTTCTGTTCTGTCATTGAATGTTTGAAATCATAATGTGGGAGAAATATGAAGTCTTTCAATTGCAATTATCAAAAGACACTATGGAATATAATGTTTATTTCATTTTGAATGTAGTAAGGAGGATGTAATCGCCCTTGGAATATAGTTGAAATTACAGTACAATTTCGAAATGGATAATCAAGCTTGAGAACCCATGACATGGCTCATGTAATTCGGATTTGCAGAACTAAGAATGTGCAATTTTAGGAAATTCAAGATGTAAAACTGTAAGTATATCTTTTGCCATTCTTATTACCAGCTAATGAAGACAGTTTATACCTTGTCACTTTCATGTCAATTTGTAAAGACCCTGTCTGGCGTTTATAGGTAGCCTAAATCCGAAGGAATGTATCAAAAAAATTAACGCGGAATGTGGCAAAGAAGCTGGTATGTGGCAGTCCACGAAACATCTGCTTTAGTTCATTCAGAAACAAATTTAATCAACCAAAACGTAAAGCGTCTACTACGAGAGTGTACATGATTTGTTTACAAAGTAGTTCCTAATACACTAGTAGGTCTACGTGAATTCAATATGAAGTTGCGGGTGAGTGCAATATCGTAAAATATTACACGATGCTGACAATATAAAGTTCACGGAGAAAAAAAAAATGAGCATATAACAATACATATTATTGTGCTTGTAAGATTTATTTAACCCAAACATGCCTCGTCCTACGCGAACAATTTTATTAAAGCCTAGCATAACTCTTCTGTGCAAAATATAACGTTTCTTTTATGAAAATGAAATTAGGGTATGGCGGTTCATCATTCTATAAGCATCTTAAATACTTCCATAATATTAACTTAATTGCTTACAAAAATAAAGCCCTCTTTTGATTTCATCGTACTCATTGTCTGTTCATAATCCTGTTCTCTATTTCTGTACAAAATCCGTTCTCTGTATTGTGCACAAGCCAGTTTTGAAGCGAAGCACGTTTGATTTTTCCCTCTCTGTGTCCCTACACAAGCCAATTTTCTATCTCTATACACAGTAAACGAATATAATTTGCCATACTTATCAAACTTTGTCCATGTAATGATTTATCGATCTACAACGACAAATAAGGCGTTGTTTGCGAATTTGCTTTAGAACAGATATATAGCCTGAAGTTTTAAATTGACATGCAGGATGGACAGTGAGTGTCTCTCAGGAACAAACATTATTAAACATAATTGTTCTTTTAATGAACCGCTTTCCTGTTCTCTCTTTTCTCAATCCATCTATGTAGGACTTTTACCCCTCTCTCTCTCTCTCTCTCTCTCTCTCTCTCTCTCTCTCTCTCTCTCTCTCTCTCTCTCTATATATATATATATATATATATATATATACCGTTCTGTCCATCAATGTATGTATATGTATGCATCTAGGGATCTTTGCAATTCAAACATACGTCGACGAAAATTATTTTATTGCAATACTCACAACAATTTATAAATGTAATTGCAAGAAAGATGAAATAATGTAATATACAAATTAAAAACGTGTTTACGCCCACTGC
>JAECUM010055333.1:0-19088 GCA_016617855.1 Megalonaias nervosa | reverse complement strand
CAATCATGAATCTGAATCTGACTCGGAATCGGAATAAATAGTATAATCATGAATCATGAATCTGAATCAGAATCAGAATAAAAATAAAATTAAATATAATCATGAATCTGATTCTGATTCTTATCAGAATAAAATAAAAAAGTAAATATAATCTGAATCAGAATCTGATTCTTATCAGAATAAAATAAAAATAATAATTGTAATGAAATTTCATGTTTTTACTGAACAATAAAAATAAATCAGAATAAAAATAAATACTATAATCCTTATTGACTTTCTTCGGTGGCTCTACAATGGATCGTTTCACACGGCGACTTCGTCATAGACATACATTTTTTTAAACTGTCGCACACGTGAACTCATAATTTGTTTGTTTCGTATTCGCGTGATAACTCTGGTCTAACTTTTTCAATCGCGCTTGCGAGTGACACAAATTTTTGAATATCATCATCATCGACAACAAGTAGAGATTGTCTCACGACCTGTTGAAGTAACTTAATGAATCTATACTCGGCTGCTAGTTTATATCTTCCATCGTATTTTTGGAATATGCTGATTTAGTTATTTTATCTGCGACATATTTTACTGAACACCCGTAAATGTCAAAATATTTAGCAGCTACATTCATTGATTGAAATATTCTTTCCTCGCCAGTCATCGTGTTCACGGATTTAACAACCCTTGCTTGGTTATCGAGTTTACCAGTACAACCAAACTTGCAATTTTGACTCTGTGTAATAGCTTGTAAATTATCCAAAGAATTATCAAGTTTCCTGCAATTGATGTGATCGATCACAAGTCCGTTTTCTATTACTCCGTAAAAATAGTCATATACGAATCTATGTGAGTAATACATTTTTTTCCCAGCACGGAATCTGAGATAACCAGAATTAGTGACATTACCGACTGGTTTTTTTCCGTCTGCAGTGCCTGATTACACCATCACGAGATGCCTCATAATTATTAATGGTAGGATGCTACATAAATTCATTTTGCTTTATTTATGCAATAATATTATTTGTCTCAATTATTATTTTGTTCTTGGGGGTGAAAATCTGGCGAGACAAAATTCGGCGTTTCTTATGGGGGATTCGACTCCATCGGCGTTATTTTTTTTGTCATAATATCGTTTCAACTCTCTGTATTTTTTACCACCACATTGCGCACACAACTGAGTTTCTGCTCTGACTCCAACACCACATCGTAAACACGGTTTTGGTCCTAGACTCTCGTGCCGAACGCTTTGCATGTGATATCCCACAGAATTCATTTACGCAATTTTTGTTACAAGGAACTGAACAACCGATCATGAGCCACTTGTATTTATTCTTTGCTTCAATCATTAGATATATAATCAAAATTTTATTTAAATATCTATTTTGGCTTGATTATAATATGGAGGAATTTATAAGATTATCTGCAATTAAACCTTCTAAAGCTAGATTCAATATAGATAGGATAACCCCTCAATTACCAAGGTGAGTTGTGGTCAATTTAACGAATAAGACTCTAATCAATCATATCAGTAAAGCCAAGAGAAAATTTCATAATGATGGTGCAGCTCATGTATGGTCAACATTCAGAATTGTACACGACACCGGCGGCGTTGTCGATGCTACAATGAATGATAAACGAGCAGCGACAATTATTGATTATCTCGACGCTGCATGAAAATATATATTTCGAATAAAATTTATCGTGGCAACAGACGACACATGGATTATCCGTGACATTTGTGATCCTGTTCGCGTGCCTCATCAGGATCATAGTGGAAGTATTGTAACGATAAATAAAAATTAAAAACCAGGAATACTTACTGGAATTGATAGACCTTATTATGAACGAGCATATCCTGTAACGGCAGTTGTTTATGCGATATATGTGTTTAATGATAAAAGTGACGTCGATAAACTTCTACCAATGAAATTTTCTCGCGATGAAATTCGAGTAAACTGTGTAGCTGAACGAGTCATAGAACATTTCACAAATGCGAAACGAGGAAATGGTTTAACGGATCATAGAGGCAAACTAATAAACAAGTGGGCAGAAACAGTTAAAGATACTGGAGAGTGTATCAGCGACGTTGCTGAACTGGAAATAAAATTAAAATTTCCAATAACAGTGAAGACGTTAACCGGAGAGATTTTATACAAATCGAAAAATGAATCAAGGGGAGCCCCGATAACGATTATTGATCATAACGCACACGCTTGGACGTCCGCTGTAACAATATTTCCATGAGATAGAACTGTTAAATTCTATAGCGGTGATATGTTCAATTTTATCAGAAATACCAGTAAGAGTGACCCTGTATCCGTGTGGTTGTTTCAGAGTTCAGAATCTGTGAATGGTGAGAAAAGTAACTATGACCAGTTTGTACGGCCTAATGGAGATATTTATCGCACAGAATATGTCCACGACGAAATGAAAAATCTTGCATTGAAATACTCAGACGATGACATTATCATCGGTGATGAAATCACTGTTGAACGATTACTCAGTAATTGTTTTATCGTTCTGTCAGTTGCTGCACATGCTGCTCAGAAGAAAAATTCATGGAAACCAACACGATTGGAATTTCTTGAAGACGTACATCGTAGTTGTATCGAATACGGTCATGGAGGTTTATGGAACACAAAATACGATCACAGCGACGTTGTATCGGCTGACATGGTAGCGTGTTATCCATGAAGTTTTGTTTAGTTCGGAGAATGTTCTGAGTATTTCAAACGATTTGGTCATCCAACGCATGAAATGGTTAGAGTTGTGATAAATGGGTCTCTACCTGACTTTGATTTAACAGGATTTGCTAAAATTAGTCATTTGAGTTAGCACTGAATCTACATCCGATCGTTTATGTTTGGTTTGGAAGACATTTTTCAGGAAAATGTTGGGCTCCAATAATATTACTGAGATTTATGCTTGATTCGGGTATTTTGATTTCATTGACAATCACCGAAGCAATTATATCGTACAATTCTCAAAAACAAGTTTGGTTACCAGAACAGAAAAAAATATTCCGATGATGAAAATCCCGATATAACCGATTATGAAAATAAACTCGCAAAGGATCTCGGTAGACAAATAATTGGTAAATTTACCCAAGGAGGATCATATGATCACAAACGACATTGTTGTAGACTAGTCATCGATGATGCTGAATCGGATTTTATTATTGCTGATACAACATCGAAAAATACATTTGTGAATCGAAAAAATACTTATTTGTCTGATGGAACTAAGTTAGGTACGATTGTAAGTTACATCGAAGGTGAATCACCGCAGTTTACTCATTTAAGATCTTCGACGCTTGCTTATGTTTCGATAAACTTGCTGCCGATGATTAATCAATTTGCTGATACCGCTGTGAGAGTTGCAACATATTCATTTTATATTAGCAGAAAATATTTGGAATCGTTAAAACAATTTGGTATCGGTGATCATGCTGATTGGGGTGGTTGGCGGATAAAATGAGAACAAATTTTAGATTATTCTGCTTCTGCTGATTATAAACCAGAAGCGATATTTTATAAAAATAATGGCTTATCAGAATTATCATCGGCTCCATCTGTATTTGATCCTGTAACCCGTCATGAGACAGTTTATCTTAACGGATGTAGTGGTTTTGGTAAAACAACACGCGCGATTGAATTATTTCGACGATTAAATAAATCAGCTAATATGATTGTTTTGACACCCACACATAGACTTGCACGAGAAATGAACGAACGTGGAGTTAATTCGTGTACATATCACAGTTTCTTTCGATGGAAGGGAGATACGTGGACTCCTGAGCGAATGGGTGAGAGATATATACCTAATATTATTATTTGGGATGAGATCTGTAGGGTATCGTTGGAGGTATAACAAATATTTCTCGATAGGTTGTTAACGAGAAATATTGCGATTATCATGTGTGGTGATCATAGTCAACCTTCACCTTTGACTGGATCATCTCCACACGAATGGCTGAAAAAAGTTTGTAGATTATTATGAGATAATTGATGATCATAGAGCTATTGATGAACCACTGAAAAAATTTAAAAGATTGATCAGACTGCAGCCAGATAGAATTCAGTGTGAGATAATGGGTGAAATAATTCCAGAAACACCGATGGAGGATTTTTGGAATTTATGGAAGCCTACTGATTTTATAGTTGCCAGTAGAAAAATTGTCAGAGATACACTTCAGGAAAAGTTATTTCAGTTACACAAGGAAAGATTTTCAGATTTTCCTGTTCCTCTTTGTTATCATCCAACAGATACTCGAAAACAAAATGTCAAAGTCGATATTCCAGGAACCAATGAAAATCAAAACCTCGTTCTTAATGATATTGTTGTTGTTGATGTTAGCGCAGTTGAGAACGCATTAACGATGGATAAATTTCCGTGAACATTAGGGTATGCCATGACGGTTCACTCATCACAGGGATTAACTATTTCTGGTACTAAGATGTGAATCGTCGATGATCGGATCGAATGGTCAAATTTAGTTTATCTGGCGGTTTCCAGAGTCAGAGAAATGAATCAGCTAAAACGAGTTGTTATGGATCATGAAATGAACAAGAAAATAACTAATAGGAATACCAAAAATGTTGTTATGAAAAAATTAATTGGTTGTCAACAATCTGACCAAAAAAAATAAATAAAAATAAAGTTGATTTTGATCTCAATGTTGATTTTATCATGACACTAAAACAACAGAATAATCATTGTGCAAGCTGTAATACAATAATGTCATGGCGATATTCGAATACTAATCCAAAACAATTCACCGTGGATAGAATTAATAGTAATTTCGGTCACACACGTGAAAATGTGATGTTGACCTGTCTTGAGTGTAATCAACGTAGGGGTTCTAGTGTTCTGCTTTTACAGAAGTGAAGGCGGTGGTAACTGTGTATCTTCAGAAATTACTTGTAACTGTTTGCGTACAATTCCATGCTGAGAAGCAGTTGAATCTAATCTGTAGATTGCAGGTCTACCCGCAGATGTAACCAAGCTGGAAATTTTATGTGTGGTCACACTCCAGATAGGATCAGTTGCTCTTTTTTAACCACCTTCAAGTTCAGCAGGTTCATGTAAATATCTTACAGTTACATTACCTAACACTGGTTGTTTTGAGGAAGAGTCACGTCGTTGTATTGGTATATTTTTTGTGATCGCGATGATTGGTTTCGTGGAAGTTGCACGAGTAATTTCATTATTTAACGCAGCTATCACACTTGGTAGTCTTGTAACCCATTCACAAGATCTTTTGTCATTCTGAACTTTATTCAATATTTCCTGCGTAAAACTGATATCCAAATAATCGCTCAGCAAGTGTTCGATTAAATCATTCAACGATTGCCTGATCGCGATGAATTGCGGTATGTCCTCGTCTGATTTTAACGTTGTGTTGCTTCATCAACGATGATACTGCACCAAGAAATTCCTTGCCAGGATCAACATGTAGTAGCTGCGGCCATCGTAGACCACCGCATTGATAAATTCGTTTTAAAGTAGATACAACTTCAGTTGTTGTAGTTGATAGCGGCTCTGCTTCTTTATATCTACTTGCAACGTCAACGACAGTTAACGCGTATTTGTATGTGCGTGATTGACGTCTACATGTTTTAATAGTATCATGAGGTAAAAACAAAATATCTGCTCGATGAACATCATTGGGAGCGCTAACATCAAAATGTGCGTACTGAATTTGTTTAGGTGGTGGTAGATAAATTTACCATATTGCCTGTTGTGCTAACCAATTCGCAGCAACAGAACGTGTGACATTTGCTGCATCAGCAAGTTTACCAATCGCTGTTTTACCCCTCCAATATCCTCTTGAGCTGTAATAAATCGATTACATTACAATAGTTATTATATAATGATTAATTACTGGCCCCTAGTACTAGTTTACCTTTCATTGCTGATTTTACTAGGAAGCTAGCAAGTTTTTGTCTGAGAGATTTATTTTTTATGGAATTTAAAGTGTGAATCAACTACACATCTGCAATATGTCGTTGTTGTAAATCTTTATTTTTATATGCAACATCATGAATGTGGCACACTTGATCAATCGCATTTATTGGATACCCTCCTGGTCTTGGTTGATCTCGTTCATCAAGTCAAGTTCCAGGACCACAATAATTATATCCAGGATGATGTTTTCTCCATGATATTTAGCCCATGGAGTTCCTGGTAATTTTCTCAGTGAAGCAGCGATATCACCACCTATCTTCGTACGAGATGAAATAAATCTGTATTTGCTTGTACCACATCTTATACACTTGCCTGTAAGCGCAAGTTTTTTTTACTTTTTGTTATTACTGTTGTTAATCTGCTGGTGGGGGTGGATGCTCTGCATTGAACACAATATAAATTCATATTATTTATTATATTTGTACAACATGGATGTCATTGACTTCTCAGCGACACAAAAGCAGGAGACAATCAAACATCATGCAGCACTACCGAATTCTATAAGAATGATAATAACGGGTCCATCTGGAAGTGGTAAAACACAGTTGCTACTTAATCTAATAATGCGGTGGATGAAGTGGGACAAATTATACTTAGTGGCAGCATCTGTAGATGATCAATGATGCTACGATGCACTTAAGGATTTTAATGAAGAAGCAAAGTCGTTGGATGAAGATGAAGATGATCATGATATTATTGATTTTATCACCGATATTGACGAAGCACCATCCGTAGATGATTTGGATGAACGTATGAATAATCTTGTGGTATACGATGATGTTATGCTAGACAAACAATCAAACCCAGCTGGGATATTTTCCCCGAGGCAGACACAAAAATACTGATGTTATATATGTCACTCAGCGATATACACAAATTCCTAACATGATCAGAGATAACTGTAATGTTTTAGTTAATGGAGTACATACACATACGTTAAAAAATATTCATTATACTTGGTGTTCAGGGGATATGGATATGATCAAATTCAAAAACGTTTTTTTCAAAAGCACAAGCTACCCCACACGGATTTATCCCAATAAATTTACCCCCCAAAAATTTACATGATCCTCGGTCGAGGTATCGTGTGGGTCTTGATAAAATCTATTCAACATAAATATCTATCTAATGAAATCAGGTATAGAATACCATATGTTTTATAAATGATATCCATATATTTTTTATTATATAAAGGTATTTCATCTACCTCCGTTTTAAAATTATCATCCGCCTCTGGTTTAAAATCATCATTATCAACCTCTGGTTTAAAATCATTAGATATTTTATTTATTATATTGTTATAGTAATTTTTTAAATTTTGTTTATGTAATATGATATCTCTCTTCGTATAATTTTCTTTTATCGGAATACTAGGCATTTCAGATTCGACATCATTATTTCTTGAATATCTAACTTTTATCCACAGTTCTCTATTTTCTACTGTTCTCATAAGACATTGAAATCTAATACCGTATTTAGCCTCCACTTGCAAGGATGACATTTTTTTATAATCATTCCTGATATCTTCTTCCTGTTGCTTTGTTAGTTTGAGAGCTTTTGGCATTTTAGTTTAAAGTAGATAGTGTATATACAGTTACTAAAAAATTATAAAAAATATACCTGATGTACGTTTTTTAGTTTAAAGATGTTTTTTAGTTTAAAGACTTTTTTTACATGAACTAATTTATCTTGTTTAAAACAATGAGCAGCTGGGAGGGTGATTAATTCTCGAGATGAGTACCTGACGAGTAAATGATAAGCTACGAAAACTGCAAAAAAACTGGGAAATAAATTCCAAACGTCAGCAACAAAATCAGGAAAATTATTGAAAAGTTAGAGGGGTTGGTTGGCATTTATTAGTGTAATTTTATATATTTTCATAGTTTTCCATGGGAAGCTTTATTTTTACAATTCCAGGTTATCCCAATTAGAGTCTCTTCACCCTCCCTGCTGCTGCTAAATCACAACAATAAAACTGTCGGCAATTAATTTCAATCCCAGTTATGATCACAGTGAATGCTGTAGCCACATTCCCACCAAAGAAACTTACACGAGTGAGCACCTGGCATTTTTATACCGTATATACGAACTTTAATTACCATTGTTAAATTAAAAGAAGGAAAAACACTCACGAGCGCATGATTCAATGTAAATGAAACAGCTATTAAGGACTAGCTGAAATGTTATCTGGAAGAATGCAATTTGGTCAAAACAATGAATAAAGCAAAAGCTGCATCTAATATTGGGAATAAATAAGGATTTAAGTGATGCTATGCACGCTTTGCGCATTGTCAGTACTGTTCATTATAGTTCAGCCTGGTCTCCCGGGTAAATTCAACCAGCCCGCAAATTATGAAGCCTGTATTTACCTTTATTTAATTTCGTTTTGGAGAAATCAGAAAATACGCACATGCAAAATAATAACAAAATCAACCATAGTACCTGATAACAGTTTAATAAGTGTCAGGTCATTGAAAATGATTGTTTTTTTACATGCATATGTCTTAGGGCAAAGAAAAAAATTATTTTCTCATGTCCCAAGATTTACAGCTTTTACAGTAGTCAACAAAATGACTTAAAAATTGTCAAAGCTTAGACATTGGCCTGCGGATAAGCTGACCCCCTTTCTTCCAGGCCTTTATTTTTTCCTAAATTATTCGGCTTATATGCAAGTATATACGGTATATTTATTAATTTTCAGATACATGTAAACTGGTGAATGTGAACTGGATACAAGATCATCTGGCCTATTGCAGTCAGGAAACCTAGCTTTTCATCATCCAGAAACAGATTATATTTACCTAGTGCTATTCAGTTCAAGGTGCAGCCATACAAATTATTCCACGTGAAATGTGCAATACCTCAGTTCAAACAACATATTGTATACACTAGATTACAACGTGGGTCGAACTGCAAACAACATAAACCCTGACCTGTCATTACATAATGTGCTGCACAGGTCCTTTGTTGTCTTTTTTCTACCCATTACTACACACCCAGATCTGCTGGCCAGGAGTCCTGGGTCTATGCAGTTTGCAGTTGGACCCAACTTATAATAAGTGAGCATAGATGGTGAACCTGAAAATCAGCTAATAAAATTTAATGAACACTGCTTGTTGTTATGCATGCTCAGCAAGTGCATTTCCATCGTGCTGTTAACATTGTCATGATAGTGCTTTTGCTCCGACTTAGGCTGCATTTTAATTTTAATGCTATATCATGTAGTGTTAGAACATAATGGGTGCAATAATTTGAATCAATTAAATTCACTTTAAGCAAAAAGTGATGGTAAACCACTTCCACTCATGTTTTGTGCATATGGTTCTAATTCCTCCAAGAGAATTGATTTTTCATCAGTTTTGTATGCACAATTACAAATAGCAGGTCACAGTTACCCACCTATTCTTTACTATTTTACTGTTTTTGAACACACAAAAAGCATGCTATACATTCTCATACATGTATTTGTATATTTGTTTAATGTTTATCTCTCCCTTCATGATTCTGCTGCCATGTATTATATACTTATGATACATGGTGGATATGGTATTAGTATATCCACACATGAAACCTACAGGTACAGTGTTTGAAAAATTCTGTACCCTGAGACTTGGAACTACCAGAATGTTTGGTATAGGCTACAGTCAGTTGAATCCATGTTAACAAATGGCATAATCACATGTTCAACATTTTCCCAAAAATAAGCAACTATAAAACTGTTTCAACAATAGAATGATTGATAATTACTCAGAAAATAGAAATGTCTTACAGTTTAACAATGTTTCTGGGGACATTGATTGAACTTTGGCTACCTCATTCTTTTTTGTGTAGCCTGACAAGCAAATTGTTATGTGATTTAATTGTATGCATTTGTAACAATTCGCAGACACAGGGAAATTAATGACTAACTCTTGCTTTTCTTGTATCATCTATTTATTCATAAAATCCCATCATCAAAAATAAATACTATCACTCATGTATACACAATTACATGAATACCAGGTTATTAATTACCGTAAAGAAGAAACAAATTTCCTTCATGCATTTGCTACCTTAAAGAAATACTTATTTTTTTCTGGGACATAAAGTACCTTAAAAACAGACTGTTCACCAAGAAATTTGATCTGAAAACACTCTTTTAAAACAAAGATGTGTACCAGAGTTATTGATAAAAATAGGTTGCTATTAATGGATCTTTTGTACAAAGTTTTGTATGATGGACAGCTGAATACATTACCATAAATATAATTTGTCCTGATTATGTCATGTCAAAGTAAGCAAATATTTTCTAGACTGTGTACCAGTTTTTGCCTGAAACAAAAAAAAGTTAAAGACTACAGCAGGACTTAAAAAAAAATACAAACCAGTTGAAAATAAGTACTTGTATATTGCTAGCCTGTGCAAATATCACAATCAAGATTGGCAAAAACAACAGAATATGATACAACACTGCTGTTTTCATCAATGGATCTACACCTATTAAAGTGGACATCTTAGGTGAAATACACATTATCTTATGATTCAATATTATTAGCACTGAAGTCTGCAATATGTATCTCAAACTTTAATTGTGAAACACAGTTTCAAAAATCTTTGAAAAAATCTGTAGAGAAATAAAAATAAAAGTTTCATCTTTGAAGTTCACTAAATAATGTTGCATCAAGTATTGTCCACTAAAAATATGAACTGTGGTCACACTGTTGCACCTCAAACATGGGATTGTGGTTTCCAAGAATCTTTTGTCCCATGTCCCCCAAATTTCGACCTTGCTAAATATTGTATATACTCTCTTATAAGTTGAGTCAAACTGCAAACAACAATAATCCTGTTCTGCGATAGCATAATGTGCCTACTGACCAGGGTATATGTTGTTTGTTCTACTGAATATTCCTAACAAACTGCAGATCCAAATCCAACAGCAGATCTGCTTCTGTGCAGTTTGCAGTTGGACTCGACTTATGAGCGAGTACATATAGTACTTGAACTTTTATAGTTAGCAATATATTATAATCTTATGTTTACTGTTGAAAAATAGTACACTGAACACATTATAAAAAGTGGATTGTACAACAAATAAAAAATTATTTCTTTGGCTTTGTTCCCGGCTTGTGGAAAGAATTAGTTTGTTTGATATGGCATAAAAATCTGCCATGGTCATTAATAGTTTTCAGTACCCCTGGGTAGTCATATTAAGTTATTGTAAATGACATATACAGTCAGTTTGCTTTATATTAGATTAATTTTGACTGAACGCTGTTATCTCAAGTCTTACTCTATCATTAACTAAACGTTTGCTTTTTGTGTTGCAAGACTTGCCAATTCTGCCTCTAGTGTTTACTGTCAAATAATCAACTCAATAGTACATAAATAAATTAATTTTATAAAACCAAAATAATGTGTAAAAACTGTGGTCCTTACAATAATGATGTGCAGGGAAGCCATGAAAGCGTACTGTGATATAGACAAGGTCACCTTGTACTGTGGTACATTATACACAGAACAGGGATCCCTCACTATAATGCTGTACAATGGAGCCAAGAAAATGTATCCTGATATAGACAAAGTCATCTTATACCAGGGTACATTATAAACAGTAAAGGGATCCCTCACTATAATGCTCTACAATGGAGCCAAGAAAGTGTACCATGATATAGACATGGTCACCTTATACTGGGGTACATCACACATAGTATAGGGATCCCTCACTACAATGCTGTTCAATGGAGCCATGACAATGTACAATGATGTAGACAAGGTTACATTATACTGAGGTACATTATACATAGTACAGGGATCCCTCACTATGCTGTTCAATGGAGCCTAGAAAGTGTAACATGATATAGACAAGGTCACCTAGACTGGGGTACATCACATATAGTACTGGGATCCCTCACTATAATGCTGTTCAATGGAGCCTATATAGTGTACCATGGTATAGACAAGGTCACCTTATAATGGGGTACATTATACAGAGTACAGGGATCCCTCACTATAACACTGTGCAGGGAAGCTATAGAAATGTACCATGATAAGCAAGATTGCCTTGTAATGGGGTAAATTTTATGGAAAAATATAATTCAACCAGTATCGTGGAATTTACATCTATACCCATGGTATACTGGGGACAGTGTAATACTGAGGGTCAGTGCTAAAATAAAGTACTTTATAGTGAGGGACTGTTATTTGTATATTAAACCTTATACACCCCAAATTTGGTACAATCCAATTTTCTATCTCAGCAGGTTCCACTATATTTCTTAAGGATATCTCTTTAGTATGTGCAGGTTAAGAAACAAACAGGACTGGATGATTATCTAAATAGACCAGGGTCATCAACTATCTTGTGGTGAAGACTCCCTGAAAAAGTTGTTGTCCCTGAATTCCTTATATTCTGGTAGTTCTAGTTTTTTCTCCGCTTCTTTGATGTCTGCCTGAATGGCTTTGATTAATTCATCTGAAATAAAGAATTACAATATGATTCAATTTTATATGCATTCGGTCTTTTTTTCCATCATGGTCTCGTCACAGTTGATAGTTTCCATTATCAAAATGACTCAGCCTAAGAGCATCTCCACATTAACTTTTACAGGACATCTCCATTTGGAAACTGATGCTATTTGTACATACAATTCAGGGTCCAACAAATTTAAAATCATATAGCCTGTAAGGCTACCACAACCTTGGTAGCCCAGCATAAATTTAAGTTGCCATCACAGGTATTTTAATTTATAGCTAATGGCATTAAGATTTCATTTTCTTAATATCAGCCAACAGTAATTATACCACTCCACAGTAATTACATCACTCCACAGTAATTGCATCACTCCCTTTATTAATCAAGATAACCTAAACATATCTAGTGAACCCACTTATAACATTACAAGATCTACAGATCTCAATTTCTGTTAAAGCACGTAACAAAAAATATAGAAATGGACACTGATAAAGTCTTGGTTTGCAAAAAAACAATTATAATAATCATCCAATATATAAACATTTTCAAGGTTAAACATACAATTCTACTGTGATATTATAGATCATAAACAGAAACAATTTTTTGATTAAACTGTTTTGTTTTATAGTACTTACTTTATCATAATACACTACAACAGCCACTACCTTCTAAATCCAGCCCTCACAAGCTTATATTAAATGACAAAAGGGATAAAAGTCATTTGGCTACCTAGCTGGAAATCAGACATGAGTAGCCTCCCAGTGATATGTAGATTAGCGCCAAATCCCCCAACCATACATCATTTACTAATGAAGCAGGTATGCACACTCTATCAGGTGTTAATCAACCATGGGGAGACATGGAGGGTATGCCCATATTGTGACCCTGTAAGTATTATTGAATAAACATATTTTACTGAAAAAAATTGGATTCTTCTTCAAATACATCATCTGATCATAATACATCAAGAGGATAGGCATAAGGCAGTGAGAGTAACATCCTCTTATCCTGGTGAAGGTTCAATCATTGGTTATATAAAGCAGCTTAAAATCTCATGAGAGATATGGGCTAGGATGCCTGGACATGACTTGTATAAAAATATCTCTCCTGCAAATCCTTGAAAGAATAGCACGAAGCTGCTGAATAACAAAGGAAGGTAGCCTGCTGCTATAGGTCCCACCAGGTGAAACTGAGCCCTTGGGGATGAAAAGTCTCTGAAGCAAAAGCCTGAGAAAATCATCTCTGCCCTTTATCTCATGGCTTTGATTATGTCACTTAGGGATCAGTTCCATCAATTACATTCAAATGATATGTAAAATGCTAGTGACTACTGATAAGAAACTCATTTGGTTTCGGGGTAGTTCTCTATATCCTGAGTGTATAATCAAAGATACTTCTAGTGTTATCTTGCCCCCCCCAGGTCTGCTTTCTCAAACTGGCCCAGTTTGCTTTCTGTACCAGTTCAAAGCAGGAGCCTGTGCTTAGAATCAAAATCAAAAGCTGTCAAAAGTGAAACCATTGTAGTTCAGATCAACCAACAAAAGCTTGCTTTTGAGTGAAGCTTGTGCTGTTTGCAGTCAATTAATATCTGATGCCAAAGTCCACTACTGGCTATCCTGGAAAAGATCACCATAACTAAGGTATTGTGGCATGACCATCACTGGTCCAAAATGAGTTACCATACCACGATGGTAATGCAATAGTGGTACTGCTGAGAAGCTATGATCTGGTTATAATAAGGATGATGGTGGCACTCCACGTAAAACCCATGATATTCAGGCTATTTAATTTTCTTCTGGACCAATAAGGTTTCCACCCTCAGTGTCCTGAAGGAAGCTGCCAACTTTGTCAGCTGCATCATCACCTCTATCCTTGTTTACAAGATTAATTTACTGAGCTAATATAAACATTTTTTTGACCAGCACAATGTTGCAAACACAGATTGAATTGCACATCTTAAAATGAAGACAGGTTTGATTGCTAACTTCCACAAACTAATATGTTTGCACTCCATATACCAAGTCCTGCTCACCTGTAATTAAAGACAGCAAACAGGTGAAATCAGTTAGGCATCATGTTAATCTACTGTGATAAGTAGAGACACTAATGAAAAACACAATGAACTAAAATAATTACATAAATAATCTAATAGAATACAATGATAAACAATTACTTGACAGAATCCATGTACCAGGTTGAGTACTGAAATTAACTTAACAGGAGAGGTAATTAAAATGCAGCTGACATGAATAATGTAAGATGAAGATAGAGAAATAATGTGAGAATCCTTCATCTATAACATAAGCAAAGGAAGGAATGGGAAGAAATAAAGCTGGAGTATATTTACTGTTGTGAGAAAACTCCACAGAATCAGTCAAACATTGTTAAGGCACAAGTAAATTCAATTTTGTGAGGTCTTTAAAAAATATATTTCCTAGCTCAAGTAGAAGTTGTAACTGATATACATATGTATGGTCAGGATTTGGTGCTGATTGTTCTATGGGACAATCACTCTAGTCCAACTTCCATCAAAGATAACTTTAGAACTTTTGCTGCATAAATCAAGTTTTATAAAGTTTGGATTTGTGGTTGCACACCTTTTGCAGTATGATTAGGTAATATATTTGAAAAATATGAACAAATCAGCCTACAACTGCTAAGATTGACATAAGATTGCTAAGTCTAAATACTATAACACTGGGAATATAGTGAAATCAAAAGGATAAAAAAAAACATTTGAAATAACTCTGCTTGGTAAGTGGCCAAGTTAGCAGTCTGTCAACTCTTGAGGAATGAATGGTTCGCTGATACAATGTCACAAGGTGTGACAGACTATTTAGCTGTTTACAATACATGAAAAGTACTGACATCACAGTCACATCTGGTCGAGGGTCAGCTTAATTTCTTCTGAAAATCACATACCTAGTTGTCAAGCTGGCATTTTGACAACGGACCTTAAAAATGGGAGCAACTACAACTTTACTGGTACACAAATCTGTGGATAACCACAAATCAACTTGATTTATATCAAAAGTACAGTAGAACTTGTCTTGAAAGACCACCATTTCTGCCAAAAAGAATGTTCTCTCCAGACAGATGGTCTCTCACGACAGGTCATAACTCTATATAACCAATAAATCTGTGCAAGGAGAACCTGGTCTCACAAGACAGGTATTCTTTCAAAGCAGTAGTCTCAAAAGACAGGTTGTACTGTATGTCATAAATTTATTGACTTTTAATCGACCACATTCTATGCCAAGATGCTTTCTATCAAATTACGTCAAGCAGTTTTTGAGAAGTAGGTTTTCAGTTTTTTATTTGATGGCAGACTGGCATCATTTGTACAAGCTTGAAAGCCATCTATACCAGGATGCTGTCAAACTTGGTAATGCTTGTTTAACATTTTTTTGGGTAAGAAGTACCTAGAAGGTTTTATGTTTTTAGTGAAATATCAAACCAAACAATGTGCAAGCTGGTCACAGTTATTGAGAAGTTGCAAACAGCACTGAACAATGCACAACTGCCAATGCACGACAAAGGACTATACCATAAACTCATAGAGCCCTATGGCCATGTGATTTAAAAAAAGAAAGAAAGCGGTAAACAAAAACAAAAATAACAAGCAAAAATACATGCAAGTCTACTTACCTAAGGACTTAAAATCTCTCATAGATCGTATATATCCTAACATCACAACTTTCAATTCGGAGCCATAAAAATCTTCTTTAAATTCATTAATAATGTGTGTTTCCTGGAAAATGAAATGAATATGTGCTAAAAGTGAAGACTATATAACATGTGTAGAATAATTTCTTTCATTAAATTAGATGAAAACGTATTTTAACAAACAGGATAAACAATTAGATGAATTACATAACCAAGTAGTTATGGGTGATTGTGCATCATCTTGCCAGGGCAAGAATAAGTACAATCTTAGATCACCATGGGAAACTTGGAAGACAGATTTAAAAAAAAAAAATTGCACAAAAAAATAATAATATGAAGCATTGATATATTTTGATCCAATAAATTAAATTTGCAGGGAAATATATGCTGCATAACTGATCATCTTTACCTTTTGTGGCCTGACTGGAAGTCGAGAAAAAATGAACTCTGGAAACAAAATAAAACTGTATCACAGATTCTACTTTATTTCCGAACTCTAATGCAACATAGAAAATCAAAGGAATGACAAATATCACCAAATGTCAAATATATGGAAAATTGAGGAATTTTTGTTCTAGGAGGTGGGAGTTTGGAACAGGGAGTGTGAATAAGATTGGCTTTTACTCCAGTGCCTAAGAATAAATAGAGGTACGGAAAGAAAACGACCAAATGCAGATACTCATAGAAACATAACTGGCTAAATAGCAGGTACATAATAATAAACAATAATTTTCTAATTTAAAGTCCATTTACTTTCATGGATTATCACTTTCAACTAACCTGGGATCCTCTGGGGCTGATGATACATTATGCTGAGAAAAAGGGAGCTAAATGCCTTTGCCAGAGTCACAATGAGGCAACTGGCCCAGTCTGGCCTGTGCAGGCATGAAAACCGAGACCACTGAATTATGAGTTTGTTGCCTCACCAAATGAGCCACTGCGGCTCCAATCTAATAATAAAACCTGTGAATACCAGGTTTCAGTAATTTGCAGCTTAAACCTTTTTCTCTACAATAGGTCTCATTTTCTCCCAAATGAAAGTCCCATTCACATTTACCCAATACAAATCCCTGCTAGTTTTAAGGGCATAATGTACATATATGCCTGTTTGTCTGCATCTGGATTGGTTGACTGTTTTCATTCCCTGCTGGGGCCCCGAGTGGCTGAGCAATCTAAAGTACTCACCGTTACGGATCACCGTCATCTCACCTCCATCTGCGTGGGTTCGAGTCTCAGGCTTGCCTAATGTGGGTACATGAGAAAGTCTGCCAGTAGCTTCTCGTGGGTCAGTGGTTCTTCCCGGGGTTTTCCTGGGTTCTTCCTCCACCAGTTATACTGGTCACCATATATAGCCTATCTTGTGCTGAAAAATGGTGTCAAACCTTACAACAACAACAACGACATTCCCTGCAACAGATCATCCACTATTTCTTTATAAACATTTCTGTTTGTCACTACTTGAAAAATCAACTTCATAATTTTACTACAAGAAAGAAAAAGACATTCATATATGAGATTTCACAACAGTAAATGAGAAATAAGGAAATCATACATTCATTCCATAAGTAATTATCATATTACCCCTATATACTGGCTTATAAGTCCAACTGTGAACAACATAGACCTTGATCTGCTGTTGCATATGTTGTTTTTTTCTTAGACTACAATCTGCCAGTGCATTATATAATTGTACAATGGCACCAAATATTCAAAGTAAAATGATCTTTGTTCAATATGCTCTTATGTTGTCTTGTCAGGCTGTGTGGCTGAAGTTATAAAGTTAGCTGGGTAGATCACATGTTCATCCTTGGCAGCTCAGTCTCGGGAGACCATGTGAGTAGCGCCCTTGGAGTGTTGTCTGTCTCTGGGGTTTTGGCATCGTCTGTTGTGGCTGTGCAGGCCGATGCGTGAGTGACAGTCCCTATTGCAGTTGGTGCAGATGTACTGGGAAGTCTGAGTTGCTTGGGTTGCTGCTGCACTCTTCTTTCTCTCACGTTTCTCTGCGGCTTGTTGGACTCTCCTCCCATCAGCGACTGCTATGCCTTTGCTGACCATCAATCTCCAGGTGCCTCAGTCCTCGGCCTGCACTTCCCAGCTGTCTGGTGAAATGCCGCATGCCTTCATGTCCCTCTTGCACACATCCTTGAAGCGGAGTGAGGGGCGGCCGACCCTTCTGGTGCCAGTGGCCAGCTGACCATATACGATGTCCTTTGGCAGCCTCCCATCCTCCATGCATCGGACGTGTCCCAGCCATCGAAGGCGGCATTTGCTCAGCAGGGAGTACATGCTTGGGATACTTGCACGCTGAAGGATCTCGCTGTGTGGAACGTGGTCTTGCCAGCTGATTTTCAGGATGTGTTGTAGGCACCGTATATGAAAGGAGTTGAGTCGACGCTCTTGCCTCATGTAGGTGCTCCAGGTCTCACTTCCATATAGGAGGGTGCTCAGCACGCAGGCTTGGTAGACTTGAGTCTTGGTGTGCACTGTCAGCGCGCTGTTTTCTCACACCCTCTTTGTTAGTCGGGCCACGATGGTGTTTGCCTTTCCAAGCCTTCTCTCCAGCTCCACATCAAGCAAAAGAGTGTTGCTGATGGTTGACCCCAGGTAAATAAAGTTGTTGACTACTTCCAGGGTGGCGCCGTCGATTCTGATGGAGGGGACAGTGGTGACATCTTGAGCACTGACGTTTGTCTTTTTTAGGCTGATGGTGAGCCCAAACTGCTTGCAGGCATCAGCAAAACGGTCTCCCAGTCTCTGGAGGGCATCCTCGGTGTGGGTCACAAGAGCCGCGTCGTCAGCAAAGAGCATCTCCCTGATGAGTACTGACCTCACTTTGGTCTTTGAGCGCAGTCGTGCCAGGTTGAACAGCCTCCCATCGGACCTGGTGTGCAGATATACGCCATCAGTGGACGTGCTGAAGGCGTAGGACAGGAGCAGGGAGAAGAAGATCCCGAAAAGGGTTGGTGCCAACACGCAGCCCTGCTTCATGCTGCTGTTAATGGGG
>JAECUM010055331.1:0-16715 GCA_016617855.1 Megalonaias nervosa | reverse complement strand
ATTCATAATACAATCGCGTATTTTAATTGCACTACAGGCAGACTTTATCCGGTCTCATCATCAAGCGTAGGCACAATACTCACGCGCACTTCTAGCCAATACCCTTTTGACTGGCAGAATTGTAATGCAGTTATAAAAGATTTCTGCCTTGGGAATATGTAAATCTCCGGCGATTGTGCGCTCTGGTGGTTTAGCACCTCTCTCGTTCAAAAACACACCTATTACGCCAGAGCCTTTGTAGTTTTACTATCGTCTTTGCCCAATAATTGTGATCCAAACAAGTGCGTCCTTGCTGTTGCATAATATTTGAAACCTTTCTCTTCTCAATTCGTTCACTGTTGCTTTAAAATATTCCCTGGTGAACTTAAACGGTGTGGGTACATCGGTGAATGCCACTTAGCTATTGTAGAAACAACTCCGAAGTGTTTTGACACCTGGTGCTGTAGTCAACGATTTAGCATTTTCACATGCACGTGTGATGATTCTAAACTGGCCTTGAGTTGGCTGTGACACATCAGGGTGATTCCAGATGACAATTTCTACTTAACCCAATTAAATTACAGCTCATACGAGGGTTTGGTAACGCCATTCTGAAGCAGATATTTCTCGAGAAGTGGAGCAAAATTATTATTGACGTTAGCATCCGCTGCCAGCTGATCCAGCACCTTCTCGGTAAATTCCGCAACTTCATCGCCACTGTCTGAATCCATTACTTATACATAAGGGCAAAATTCTAATTATTAACATAAACACCAAAGACGGTTAACCATCCGTACGGATAAATGTTGAGTGCCTCAAACTGAATTTCTTCTCCGGTCATTAATGATGTTGATAATGCAACTGTGTAGAAGTTTAAATTATCACTTGGCGGCCTGCTAATTTTCAATATTAGTAGTACATGATCAAGATGCTGCTTGTCATTTATTAACATTCCCATTCTATCCTACGCGCCTTTACTGCCAATTATGATAAACATATATGTTCCGGACGTGCGCACCTTTAAAATGTGAGGTTTAGGCTTATCAAAACTATTTATAGCAGAACGGAAAACAAGTGAGCCTTTTGCCAAAGTTGCCGTTTCAATGAATTTTCTCCTTCTCTGACTAATATTCCCGGAATTTGGTGCCATGGTTACTAAGCATGGTGGTGCGGGCACTTTAGCTGATCCACATATTATTTTCTTGAAGCTTTAGTATCGACATAGTCTTTGATACGAGCAACCGACACGATGCTGTCTTTGATTCCACCGTTGTCACTGAACTCAACTAGATTCTTTACCACAAAGTCGCCTTTCAACTTGATGATCATATCCGGAATGTCCACGTTTGCCGTTTTCAGTTTGCCAGATTTATTCTCAAAAATTACAAGCTCATCTGGATTGAGGCCAAGAACAGCATGACTAGTAAACTCGGACAAATCTGCTTTGGCGGCAAATCGGCTTAGATCCACATCAGCACCGTGTCGTCGGGCATAGTAACGACGGTGAACGTTGATAGATATGGTTGAATAAAACTATTACACATAGTTTAATGTTAAATCAGTAAATGCTTGCGGAGTTGGTGACCGTTCCAGTGAACGCAACGCTTCAGTTACAAGGTGACCGTATATGATGTCTTCCAACCCTGTTTGTACTGGCATAGTCGAATGAAAGAACGGCAGACGACCCTGATGTCCACGTTCACTAGTACCCCGGAATAAATAATTAACCACTTCGACTGACAATGCAAGTCCATTCTAGTCAAAATACAAACTATGTTGCGGTGTCACCACGCATGCGACCTAGTGAGTACCAGGGCCTGTTGATGAATCCAGATTGACGATGCCCGTTTCGCATGTGCGTAGCACCATCGCTGCAGATTCATCTCGCAAGAAAACACCACAAAAATGTTTGAGCGCGAGAGAATAAAGTTTGGTCAAAGGACGCTTCGCTTCTATCAACCGCATGAACTTATGTGACCCAGTCATCGAAGACCTCTGCCATAGGGTATTCGACTACTCGTGCCTGGCAAACGAAGGCCTCTTCCTTTTTATGCGACCACCAGCCGCCTTTATTAAAGCCATTCCTGATGCAGTTACGACAGCTCCTAACGCTGCAGCTTTTGCAGCCGATGGAGATGCTGCTGTCAACAATGCTGGAATGGCTGCAATGAATGGAAATATTCCACTGATAATTGTGCCACCTTTGACTTGGATAATTTCAATGTTACTGAAGTGTTTTTGTGTTTGGCCGCATTAAGCTGTGAGAGGTGCGTTTGGGTCAGCCACACGGGGACATTTCCAATTACTTTTGCTGCAGTGTGACCCCACAATTGTTTTCTGTTGCATGTTTTGATTTTTTGAAGCTGACTTTGAGTAAGACCGACTTTTACTTCGTGATAGGACATTCTTATTTAAGTACGTAGCATGTTCAATTACGAATTTTACGAATTTTCCATAGGTGCATAGATTACTTTCATTCGGCCACCAGCAACGTCCATCAAGAGCGTCTTGTCAGAAAGTATCACAGAACAGCATTCTAATTAGCACAACCAGCATTACCGACATGTGCATGAAAATGCATGTCGACAACGGACTGCCTGAACAACTCTAGATGTTCCAGTGAAAAGTGATAAATCGGGTACAACGTACGAAAGTTTTGCTGAGAAATTTGAAGGCCCGTATCGACGTTTAGATGCCGGTCAATGTACGATCACAGACTGTGGTATGCACGGGCAGTATGACTGGCATCTGCGTAGGTCAAGCTGAATTTATTCGACGGTTCCTGATGAACATTTTAACAGTGAACAAACCTGAATTACTTCTACTTGTCAAATACCATTTTATTTTGTTGCTTGTTTTTATTTCGCGCTGCAAGCAAAAACGCCAGAAATACATTTTAGTGCAGTAAGACCGAGTTGGTTACTTATTTACCAGGTAAACTTCCCCACAATATCAGAGCAAGAAACTACAACGTTGCTGAGGTTCACAACTGCATCAGCGGTAACAAGCGTGATTCTGCTCAGTGAAAGGGGGATAACACGGGCATCCACAAAGCTAGTTCATCTAATACAACTTTACAGGCAGGAGCACTTGTATTACGCCAAATGGCATCACTGGAAATGTTTTTACGAAACAAGCTGACCGTGTGTTTGACTCCAAATATCACCTTGCGAACACCTCTGCAAAACCCAAATATGTGACTGAGGGGAATGGCACAAGAAAATCGTAATGAGGTTCCACGATGATGTGCTGTGCGCTGGGCAAATCCAAGATTTAAATTTGGTTTAGGAAACGCTAAATATTCCACATCTGCGGCAGTCTTGCTGCCTTTATTTTTATGGCTGCCTGATTATATTTGGTCGATGATCTGCGTGATCAGCTACATCGTTGACAAACATCATGGTTGGACCAGCGGTTCTTGTGCAATCATCGTTGTATCGGGTGAGTCCGATAATCGTTGTGGCCAAATCAACGTTTTCCAGAACGGATTCAATTTCTTTTCCATCAATGGAGTAACGTGTACTGCTGAACAACGCCATGATGCCATTATTAACAAATTCCTCTTAGGCAATGACATCGTAATTGGCATTGTTCACGCTCGCCAGTTTTTCATCAAAAAAGGGAAGGGAAAACCTAGAGGTGTCTTGCGCTTGCAATTCTGCTTTTAACTGATTGGGGTCTCTCGCTGGATAGGAGTAATACTGAAAATCTCGGTTGCTTCGATCCACCCTCTTGCACGTCAAATGATGGATCAAATACCACTTTGTAGTGCGCCATGGTTTATATATTATTGATTTTTCTTTGATTCCGTGCGATCCACTCCTCATGGCCAGATTTGTAATCTCTGAATCTGACAATCGCTGTTGAGCGGCATCGTTAAGGAGTTTACTCACTGCAGGTGGCATTGCTTCAGTTGATCACAATCTGCAGGCGGCATCGATTCAGTTGATGGGAGTGTAATTCGTGCTCGTGTTACTAATCGCTGTATTCGATCTCGAAGCGTCTGAGCTGCTGAAATCCTAGTTCCTTTAATCGATACACAACGACACTTTTAACAATATCCACAACTCGCATGTTCACTTGCTTAGCGATGGGTGCAGCGATCGAGGTAGAAGCTGTGAGTGCTTTTGGAGCGCTAGCAAATAATCACGAACAACGTCACCGAGCCCAGTTCCGTAATATTCATGTACATGGGTTTACGAGCGTTAACTACGTGAATGGGCCTCAAACGTTCACGTACGACTGTCATTATTGTTATATGTCAGGTTGATCTCTAATGTACAGTTGTATCGTCACAGTTTCACCACGCAGATCCACCATATGCACGTCTTGATCTACTAGGGAAAAACGAATAAGGGAAAGCCGAATATTATGGCATGGAAGATGCATAGGTGCTGTGGGTGTAACCGCGATCAAGTCACCTGATTCCACGGTGGGTGAAAACCGAAACAAAATATACCCTGTACAACTATGCCTGTCGTATCGGACCTGCTTTTGTAACTGACACTGACGGCGTCACAAGTTAAATTAACTTTCGTCGTTGAGGTGATTCTCACAATGTCAGGCGCGATATAATATCCCACACACAAGAATCGTTTTTCCTCTGAAATGTGGCAAGGACAGGCTAACGCTGGCCTTATTGAGGACCGTGCAATATCCACCGCATACGTTTGAGACTGGATGGCAATAGCAGAACTGAGTGTGGGCTCATGGGCAGGTATGAAAATTTTAAAGTCTTTGCCAGTGACCACCGATATTTATCTTTGAATTTCGTCATTGATCGATTCTATGTAGTAAGCGCCCGAGGAAAGTTCGATCTTGTGCTAGTTGGCGCCACTGTCTGCTGACAACACAAACGTATTATTCGCGGGCAGACCACCAAACATTTGGGATTGGATATAAGGTCAACAGTAATGCACTCGCAATGAGGTTATAGCGATCTCAAGAGTGAGCGATTCCCCAGCAGTTACAGGTACAGGAAAAAATCACAGTGAATTCAGCTTTGTGGATGAGATGGTGATCATGGAGGTCACGCCCAGGGCTTGCAAGTCTTCCATCAAAGATTATTTTTGGACTCAAAGGCCGGGTCCGCAGTAATCCGTCAAAGTCTGTCTTGCTTACTATTATAACGGACAAGATCCACGCGGATTAGTTTGAGCAGATTTTCCACGGTTTTCTCAAACACAGCATTGTTCATTAGTTTGAAAATTCCTTTTCAAAATCATTGGTGGCCATTGAGTGTAGGTCAGTGTTCATCTGAATGCACGAGGCCATCCAAGCTTGCTGCAGAAATTTAACCACTTGATAGTTCTTGGTTACACAAATATCCAGCCGCAGGTACAGGTGCAGATTTTGCACATGCAGTACATAATTGTTTTGGTCCGAAGACTCGGGACTAGTTCGGTACATTTGGTATACTTGCGGCCTGATTCATCAACGATCGGGCACTGTTACGTGAACAACCACGACCCAGACACCAACAGCGCTTCTGGCGTCAGCGGATAATCGTTGTGCGCCTCATGTAAATGCTTGGGATACTTCAGGCTGACATTAAAGAAGTGTCAACGGTCACCGTTGATGTTGTGATGTTGCACATCTTTTTGGTGATCAGTTTGCATAGAATCGATCCACTGAAATCCACCCACTTGCAATAGTTGCATCATGGCCCTCCATACAAATATTGGCATCGAGATACATGATGTAACTATTGGGTCAGCGGGTTTATACCCGGACACGTTGGGTTGTTGGCACGAGCGTATCGTTGACTAGACATGGATATTCCGCCACGAAGAGATCGCTCTTTTTGTCAGCAGAGCCGGACGCATTCTACGAGCAGATCTTTCTACTGTAGCATTTAGGCATTCAAAATTCTCGTAGACGATTTATGGGACTTTCATCTTGCACTGGAGTAAATTTGACAGTGTTTTACCGGGCTTGGGAATGATTGTGCTCTGTGGTTTCTCTCTGATACCGCCGCAGTAAAAGTCGTGACTGGTGACCAGTTCTTGAGTGTTAAATACATGCATGCAAAGTCTGCAGGGATATTTCTTGTTGTGATGCTTGCTGTGCCGGTTAAGTAAATATTTTTATCCATACATAGTGCGAAACCGATTCTGAGTCTTTCGTGTCACTCATCAGCAAAACAATCAGTTCGAGTTCAGCCGTTCTGTCCATGGGGAGTTGGTGCCAAGCGATAAAAGCTTTTTTTATAAGCGAACACATTAACAGCGATACCTGAGTTCAGTGTTTCAAATTTCTTCATCGTGACTTTGGTCACTTGCACGGAAAACTCGATATCACCAAAGTTGAGTTTACCCAGGTGTTGCCGATATTTTTGAGGCCTGTCTTGATTGTTGCCAACAAAATGGCCCAATCAAAACAACGATTATCAAAATTCTTCACATTGATCAGTGACCTGGGCGGGACCCATTTCGGTGTTGCTATATAACTGGATCCACCAAACTGGTAATACGGCGAGAGATCTATCTCGACCTGGCCACATCTTCTGAGTGTCCATTCCGATCCTGCAATGGTGTATTTCTCCAGAGTTTCGAGAATATTTTCGATCACTCTGCCAATTTCGTCGCTGATGCTGCTGCTGTCTTTGTGGTTAAAGATCACGCGGGCGCCAGTGTGAATCCACGGAGTAGTAGTTTTGAATCCGTCTTGGTCATGACTAAGCCGCATAACCAGATGAGAGCTGAGAACAATGTCTGCTTTGACCCCAGCGGGGCCAAAGTTTAGTAATGCTGATATAATTCCAAGAATCAGATTTGTTAGCAGTTGTCGAGCGTCTTTGCCTAGTGTGTAGGTGGGCGGGATAATGGACTCGTGATTTTCCAACTCACCACTACAACTCTGAAATTGGAATTCGGGAACTTGTAATTGTTGCGTTTTTGCACAAATGTATCCAGCCTCTTCAGTAGCGATAGCAGAGGCAAGACGACGTTTCTGTTCTTCCTCAGCACGAAGACACACTCCTGTTCATACCAATCTGCTATTGCACGGATATCGGCTTTTCTCGCGCTTGTGGATATTCCGATATGGTGTTTGCGCGCAAATGGTCTTAGTTGTTTTACCGTTGTTTTGTACGTTTTTGTTGTTGTTTCTGCTGCCACGGTGGCAGTGACAATCGTTGGTGGCGGTTGCTGTTACGGATTCAGGGTAAAGATGGGTCTCAATTTAAGTACGTATGCTTTTCTCATACGACTTGGTATGCGCATGCCATGCTGCAGTGCGAGAGCTGTTTTAGCTGTAGCACTGTCGGCATGGTTATACTTGATTGGGGGGTGGGACATAGCAACTTTCTAACTAAAAAATTTGTCGATGATTTCTTTTATTTTGCCAGGATCAGAAACTACGATCGCTTCAATCCCGTTGATTATTTCATCTAGTTCTTTTTTTTTTTTGTTATCTGCTTGTGGTTATGCGGCCACGGGCGTTTGTCGTTTTCTTTTGTCCGCGCAGTTTAAAGTTCTTACGAAGAGATCCACAGGGCTGGCAAAGTTGGTTATGTGATTTGACTCCGATGCCACATTCCAGGCGAGGTCGTGCACCTAGACCTTCACCTAATATCGGCGTGTGTGTTTTTCAGTACAGGGTTCGTATTTTCCAAGGCAGGTTGCCTTGTATTTGTTGCGTCCCAATGCCATGGAGCTTCCTACGTACATATGTGCGAGGTTTTATGCAATTAGAGAAAACATACTTATAGCTTCTTTCTCTGGTTTTCAACCAGCCTGAGTATGGCTGCCACCTGTCGCTGCTTTATCTACTCTTGGGCATAATGAGACTTGGCCGATAGCGAGCCTCAGAGAGTCCATTACGCGACTTTATGGTAGCTTTTATTTTCAGATCAGGCTTTTTCAGAAAGAATGGCGCATTCTTTTTGGACTTGGCTCGCGAATAAGCGGATAAGATGTATTTTAGTCCAGCATCAGAGCAGTTGAGCTCAAATGTCCTGACAGTGAGTACTGCCTCAACTCGAATACGACTTTGTGTGATTGTATCCATTTACATAAATGTTCTTGGAGCACTGGTAAATTTCTCCAATCGTTTTTGCTTCGTCCCTTTTGGCAACAGCCTCGTACAATGCTTTCAAGTGCTTGCTTCTCTCCTCTTCTGGGGCCGGGAGTGGCCGAGTGGTCTAAAGCGCTCACCGTTCCGGATCACTACCATCTCACCTCTCTCTGCGTGGGTTCGAGTCTCAGGCTCGGCTAACGTAGCAGCAGAGGAGGTGAACAGACCATTTTTGTTCGAGACCTTATTTATGAAAAATAAGCCTTCCTACGAAAAGGAAATCTTAAGGTCAGTAACGTTAAACCACAACCTCTAACTAGTTAGCTTATTTTGTTACTTTTCTCTGACGCTCGTTTTTATTTTTAGGAATGTTTCGTTTACGTGTTGGTCACTCAACGCTGGTCGTTCATCTCCTCTGCTGCTATAATTAACCAAAGATTTTATCCAGACCTATACGATACCTAGATCTTGGGTCATGTAAATTTATCGTTATAAATCCGAACGGAATAGCTTGTGCTTTTGAAAAGAAGCTTTTAAACTTAATCATGTCCATGTCCCCTGAACACCAAGTGTAATAAATATTTTGTAAAGTATAATTATCTACTCCATTAAACACAATTAAGATATTGCAATTATCTCTGATCACTTTTGGAATTTGTGTGTATTTCTGAGTTAAATAAATCACGTCTGTATTTTTGTGACGGCCTCGCGAAAATATCCGAGCTGGATTGGATTGTTTATCCAGCATCACATCATCGTATACTACGAGATTATTGATACATCCATCAAGATCATCTATGGATGGAGCTTCATCGATATCGGTAATAAAATCAATAGCATCATTATCAGGACACGTCAGCGACTTTGCATTTTCATTAAAATCTTTAAGTACTTCGTAACATCGTTGATCATCTACAGATGGTGCTGCTAAATATAATTTATCCCACTTGAGCCATCGCATTATCAGATTAAGTAATAATTGCGTTTTACCAGACCCAGATGGGCCAAGTATAATTGCTCTCATAGAAATTGGTAGCGCTGGATGATGCTTGACTGGCTCTTGTTTTCGTGTCGCTGAGAAGTCATTTATATCCATATAATAATAATATGGATTTATATTGTGTTCGATGTAGAGCACCCACTCATACCAGTGGATTAACGACAATAATAACAAAAAATAACAGGCGCGCACTTACAGGCAAGTGTGTGAAATGTGGTACAAAAAAATACAAATTTATTTCATTAAAGACAGATGAAGATATCGCTGCTTCGTTAGGTAAATTACCAGGAGCTCCATGGGCAAAGTATCCTGGTGAGAAACATTTACCTGGATATAATTATTGTGGTCCTGGAACTCGTCTCGATATCCGACTCGATAACCAAGACCAACCAAAACCTGGAGAGTATCCAATAAACACAATTGATCAAGCGTGTCACATTCATGATGTCGCGTATAAAAGTAAAGATTTACAACAACGACATCTCGCTGATATAAAATTAATTCATGCCATAAATAATGTAAAAGATAAATCACTTCGAGAAAAATTAGCTGCTTTTCTGATAAAAGCTGGTATGAAAGGTAAAATAATGTTAGGGGCTGGTAATTAATCAACTGATTATTATCATAATAATGGAATCTGTTTATTATAGCCCAAGAGGATATTGAAGAGGTAAAGCAGCGATTAGTAAACTTGCTGAAGCAGCAAAAGTCTCACGTGATGTTGCTGCAGCATGGTTAGCACGACAGGCAATATGGCAAATCTATCTACGTCCACCTAAAAAAATTCAGTATGCACATTTTGATGTCAGTACCCCTAATGAAGTTCATCAAGCAGATATTTTGTTTTTACCACATGATACCATTAAAATTGGCAGACGTCAATACACATACAAATACGCGTTAACTGTCGTTGACGTTGCAAGTAGATATAAAGAAGCAGAACCACTGTCAACAAAGACAGCAACTGAAGTTGCATCTGCGTTTGAACGAATTTATCAACGTGGTGGTCTACGATGGCCACAACTGCTACAGGTTGATCCTGGCAAAGAATTTCTTGGTGCAGTATCATCGTTGATCAAGCGACATAACGTTAAAATCAGACGAGGACACACTGAAATTCATCGTGATCAGGCAATCGTTGAACGATTTAATCGAACACTTGCTGAGCGGTTATTTGGATACCAGTATGCAAAGGAAATATCCGCTGACTTTAAGTCCATGGAGAGATCTCGTGAATGGGTTGCAAGGTTACCAAGTGTGATAGCTGCGTTAAACAACGAAATGACTCGTGCAACTTTTATGAAACCTTCTAATGCGATCACAAAAAATATATACCAATACAACGTAAATCTTCCTCTCAACCAGTACTAGGTAATGTTACCGTAAGATATTTATATGAACCTGGTGAACATGAAGGAGGTAGAAAAAGAGCAACTGATCCTATCTGGAGTGTGACGACACACAAAATTTCTAGCGTGGTAAGGTCCACAGGTAGACCTGCAATCTACAGATTAGATTCAACTGCTCCTCAGCGTGGATTTGTACGCGAACAATTTCAAATAATTCCTACGGATACACAATTACCACCGCGTTCACTTTTATAAACTTGCACCTCTACGTCGATTACATTCAAGACAGGTCAGCGTCACATTTTCGCGTGTGTGACCAAGACTACTGTTAATTCTATCAAAGGTAAATTGTCTTGGATTATTATTTGAAAACTGCCACAGCATATTAGAGTTACAACTTGCACAATGATTGTTCTGTTGTTGTTTAAGTGTTATAATAAATTCAGCATCAATATTAAAATCGCGATTATTTTTTTTGTCACATTGCTTATAACTCGTTAATTTTTTATTGATATCGACAAAGTTGTTAGTGATTTCTTCGGTTATTACACAATCCATGATAACCCTGTGCAGTTGAGATATTCTTCTGACTCGAGACACTGCAAGATAAACTAAATTTGACCACTCAATACGATGATCGACAATCCAAATATTTGTATCAGTAATAGTTAATCCCTGTGACGAGTGAATCGTTATAGCGTATCCTAACGTCCACGGCGATTTATCCATGCTTAACGCGCTCTCAACAACATCAACAACAACTAAAACAATATCATTTAACACAAGATTTTGTATTCCACCACCAGGAATCTCAACATCAACATTCTGTCGTCGAGTATCTGCTGGGTGATAACACAAAGGTACAGGTAGATTTGAAAATTTTTCTTTATGTAACGTAAATAATTGTTGTTGAAGTGTATCGCGAACTATTTTTCTACTTGCAACTATCAAATCAGCAGGTCTCCATAAAGTCCAAAAATCATTCACAGAAGTTTCTGGAATTATTTTACGCATTATTTCACACTGTATTTTATCTGGCTGTAGTCTTATTAACTTTTTAAACTCTTTTAATGATTTATCAATAGCTCTATGGTCATCAGTTATTTCTTCGTAATAATCTACAAATGTTTTCAGTCACTCATGTGGAGACGATCCAATGAAAGGTGGTGGTTGACCATGATCGCCACACATTATCACAGCAGTATTTTCAATAACAGCCAATCAAGAAATATTTTAATACCTCTAGCGACACCGTGCATATCTCGTCCCAGATAATAATTTTAGGAATGTATTTCTCACCCATCCGCGATGGAGTCCATGCGTCTCCGCACCATCTAAAGAAACTATGATATGTACATGATTTTACTCCTCGTTCTTTTATTTCCCTGGCGAGTTTATGTGTCGGTGTCAAAACAATCATATCAGAACAATTATTAAATAATTCAATCGCGCGTGTTGTTTTACCTGAACCACCACACCCCTTAAGATAAACGGTTTTATGTCTAGCCACAGGATCACATACAGATGGTGCCGATGACAATCCTGGTATTTGATTATTCTTGTAATATGCCTCCGCAATTTCAACGTCGGCAGATTCAGAATAACTAATTATATCTTCATGTTTTATTCTCCATTCGCCCCATGATGCATGATTGTTAATATGCAATTGTTTTAACGAATCCGCATATTTTTTATTTATTTAAAATGAATCTGTCGCGACTCTGACTGCATAACGAGGAAATCTGTTTATCATCGATAATAAATTTATCGAAACGTACGCTAGCATCGAAGATCTTAAATGAGTAAACTACGGTGACTCGCCATCAGTATAGCTCACAATTGTACCTAATTTATTTCAGTCTGATAAATAAGCATTACTTCGACTTATAAATGTGTTTTTGTCCGTTGTATCAGCAATTATAAAATCGAGTTCAGCATCGTCCATGATTAATCTTGTACACATTCGTTTATGATCATATGATCCTCCTTGCGTAAATTTACCGATTATTTTTCTGCCGAGATCTTTTGCAAATGTCTCATCACTTTCTCTCCTACATTCACGTATATTATTAGTAAATTTAACAATATTATCTTCGTTAAGATTAGAAAAATCTCTTCTAGCATCATTAATATTAAATATATCCGGTTCTGGCAACCAAACTTGTTTCTGCACGCGGTATGATACAATTGCTTCACTCACGTTCAACGACATTAAAATTCCAGCATCAAGCATGTACTGTATTAGTACTATTGGAACCCAACGTCGCTCTGAAAAATGTCTTCCAAACCACGCATAAACAATCGGATGGAGATCCCTGTAAAACTCGAACGACTCTATACAGGCGAATCCGGTTAAGTCAAAATCTGGTAAGGGTCCATTTATAGCAACTCTGGTCATCTCGTGTGTCGGATGTCCAAATCTCTTAAAGTATTCAGAACACTCTCCGTATCCAAGAAAACTTCCAGGATAACATGCTACCATATCAACTGAGATAACGTCATTATAATCGTATTTAGTATTCCACAATCCACCGTGTCCGTATTCCACACAACTGTGTTGGACATCTTCAAGAAATTCCAATCGTGTCGGTTTCCATGAATTTTTCTCCTGAGCAGCGTGAGCAGCAATTGATGGAATGGTAAAACAATTATTCAGTAATTGTCCAACCTTAATATCATCAGAGGTATATTTTAATGCAAGATTTTTCATTTCTTTGTGGAGAAATTCTGTACGATAAATATCACCATTAGACCGTACAAACTGATCATGATAATCATATTCCGAACTTTGAAACAGCCAAACAGATACAGGGTCAATTTTACTGATATTTCTGATAAAATCAAATATATGACCATTATAAAATTTAACCGTTCTATATCGTGGAAATATTGTTACTGCCACAGTCCATGCATGTGCGTTATGATCAATAATATCTATCGAAGCTCCTCTTGATTCATATTTCGATTTGTACAAAATCTCTCCGGTTAACTTCTTCACTGTTATTGGGAATTTTAATTTCTTTCCCAGCTCAGCAACGTTGCTGATAGACGCTCCAGTATCTTTAACTGTTTCTGCCCACGTATTTATTTTTTTACGTCGTAAATCCGTTAAACCGTTTCTTCGTATCACGTTTGTAAAGTGTTCTGTAACCCGTTCAGCTGCACAATTTATCCTTGACAATTTCATAGGTTTGAGATCCCCAATGTTAGGTTTATTATTTAACGGATATATTGCTTACACAACCGCAGTCACAGGATATGCTCGTTCGTAATATGGTTTGTCAATACCAGTAAGTATTCCTGGTCTGGAATTTTTACTGAGAACAATATTATTTCCTGACTGCATGTGGACAGAATCACGTTTGTCACGAATAATCCAAGTGTCATCGTCTGTCTTTACAATAAATTTTATTAAAATAAAATATCTCTGAACAAGGTAGTCAATAATCTCTCATCCTCGTTTGTCATTCGTTACATTAACAATATTTCCAATTCTGAATGTCGACCACACATGAGCCGCACCATCGTCGCGAAATTCCTTTTTGGCTTTACGGATACGTTTTGTTATATCTTTATTCGTTAAAGCTAGATCTTGCATCGAAAAACTAAATTTATATTTCGGCAGTCTGTCAAGATCAAATCTAGCTCCGGCTGAGACAGCGGAGGGTTCAATTGCGGATAATTCCTGCATTATTATAATTAAGACAAATATGTATTTAAATTGAATTTTAATCTCTTGTATATGATTCAAACAAATAATCGATGTAATTGGCTTATGATCGGATATACTTCTCCTTGTAACAAAGCATGCGTAAATGAATTCTGCGGCTACCATATGCAGTGCGTTAGACATGGAAGTTTAGGACCAAAACCGTGTGTGCGGTGTGGTGTTGGAGTCAGAGGAAAAACTCAACTGTGTGTGCAATGTGGTGGTAAAAAATACAGAGATCTGCAACGATATTAGGATAAAAAAAATAAAACATCTTCAGGTGAATCTCCTATAAAAACCGGAGAAGATTATCTCGCTAGATTTTCAAAATAATGATTTAAACAAATAATATTAGTGTATAAATGGAGCAAAAATGAGTTTGTAACGCATCCAATCATTACAAATTATGAAGCATCTCGTGATGGTGTAATTAAGCACTGTAGATTAAAGAAACCAGTCGGTAGTGTTGATAAATTTGGTTATTTTAGATTTAATACCAGTGGAAATAAAAATTATTTCTCACATAGATTCATCTACGAATTTTTTTATGGGGTCATTAAAGATGGACTTGTAATCGATCACATCAGTGGTAATAAACTTGATAACTCGCTTGATAACTTGCGAATTGTTACACAATGTCAAAATTGCAAGTCCGGAAATTCTGGCGGCGCACGATACGCAAGGGCTGTTAAATCTGTAAATACAGAGACTGGGCAAGAAATTATATTTAAGTCAATTAATTCTGCTGGTAAATATTTTAACATAGTACCACCTTCAGTAAAATGCGTGGCAGATAATATCACAAAATCTGCTTTTTCAGTGAGATTTGGACGAAAAGTCAAATTCGCGTATGTTCCTATGGTATCAGATGATTAAGCGAGACAACTCCGTCAATCATAACTTAATAAATCTTGCAGTTGTCGTACTTGTTATACTAATGACAGCAATATATTGTGAATTTTGGTCAAAATGGAAGCCACATTGTTTTGAGTAAGTATCGATATATCTTTCCTTATTGTATGTGTTATTTCGTCCATAAATAAATATATCGTTCATAAAAATGATATGTAATTGTGTGTACACTAGTCAGCAGCAAAATCCATTTGTCTTCAAAATACATGTATAACACAACAGAGATTTATACAGTTTGAATGTCCCATAGGACACTAATGTTTCCAAGAAGTCCATTGAATGTAGCTAATTTGTGTTACTATTACACAGAAACACATTTAATAAGAACAAACTAATCCGATAACCTGAGTCACATATTGTCTGTGTTAGATTATATCGGCTAATATATCTCAACAGTGAATTGTATACATGAGGTTATTTTTAGAAATGAGTATGGCATGAGTGTTCATATAACTATCGATTATTTTAGCATCCTTAGCAACGTCTGATTAATACAGACTTTTAACTCGGCAGAAATGTGGGTTTTGTGTATGTAGTTTCTCCAAGTATTTGGAAACTGAAAATAAATTCACATTTTACAATAAATTGTGATTTTATTAAGAAATCCACAATACATTTTACAATGAATTGTGATTTTATTAAGAAATCCACAATACACTTTACAATAAATTGTGATTTTATTAAGAAATCCACAATACATTTTACAATAAATTGTGATTTTATTCTGTATACTTGCGCGCTAACTATATAATAATATTTTCATTATGTATATATTGAAGTCCGGTGGCCGATTGCTAACGCGCTGGATTTTCGTACTCAAGGTCCGTGGTTCGATTCTCGTGACCGACAAACTGTCGGGCGAAAGGCGATATTATGCGAAAATCCTCGTCTTTAGTGGGGGCGTCAGCCAGCCCTTCTGCGTTTCAATAGAAAATTTGTACACTCTCCCACCATGTCACTTGGTGGGTGCAATTTTGCACTCCCTGGTTTGATTATTAGGGGAGTGTGCAAATTTGTATTGAACATAGAGAAGGCCCATAGTATTGTCTTTAAGATAAGTTTATATGTAACTGTGCTATCCTAGGATAAGTTAGTTAAGTTCTTAGAATTAAGTTTATATGTGACCTCTGATTCTGCTAGGATGTTGTTTGGCAACCTAGGGGATCACATGGGGTTAAACTATGCTGTCCTAGGATAAGTTAAGTTCTTAGAATTAAGTTTACATGTGACCTCTGATCCTGCTAGGATGTTGTTTGGCAACCTAGGGGATCACATGGGATTATCCTTAATTAAGATATAATCATATGTATATAATCATAATCATATGCATATAATCATAATCATATGTATATAATCATCTTGAAACAGTCCTTAAGGACTATTATTTTTATTTTATTAATATTATTCTGATTTTATTTTTATATTAAACAAACATTTATAATATAATGAATTCTGAAAATATTAATGTTATTATTTCTGCTATTAAAAAATTACAACATAACGGTATAAATATATCTGATAATCTTAATCCTGAAAAATTCTGTGTGATTTTGAATCATTAGAACAACGGAAATTGGAGAACAGATATACTTTGCCATCTGATTATAAATTCATGAAGTTTATCCAGCAGGCAATGTTACAGTCGCTGGCAACAGTTACAGATAATCAGGTAAAACTGTTTGTACCTCTCTCAAACGCTATTGACAAAATTAAGTTAGAATTATCTCATGAATACGAACAGAAAAGATTG
>JAECUM010055330.1:0-18335 GCA_016617855.1 Megalonaias nervosa | reverse complement strand
ATTGGGTATGTTATACATTACTATATGTAGACTAGATTCAATATTCTGGAAACTGTTTGAGCAAGAAATTCAAGAACAAGACGAAAACTCCAAAATTTGATGTAATACTTAAGATGCACCTCTGTCATTGAAATATCTCTGTATAGTACAGGGTCCCAAGTTTATAAATATCAAAATGTTCTGTGATTTGAGCTTTATTCTAAGTAAGACAAAACCAGTGGTTCTCCAACATTTTTATTTTCGCAGGCTACATCTCGGCGGACTGCTTAATGAGTTTTCCTAATGTTGATTTCACCGTTAGCTATTGTGCAGCAACCTTTCCTCGGACCACTTGAATGGAGTCCGCGGACCAAATTTTGACACTCTCTGACAGACAAGGCTTGGAAGTGTGAGCTTAAGATCGCGTTCCTTGCTTAGAAGATTTCGAGAATACCGGGCGAAGGTTTAGGTCGGGCACAAATTGTCTATTAGCAATAACTCAACCGTGAAAGCAGGTGATCTCTGCACTTTCTTCTTAGAGTCAATTATACGAAGGCTTCATGCAGTTGCAAAAGCCACAGTGACCTTTCCTACGGTAGCCTGGCATTATGATACGGATGCGAGACAAACAATATACCAGGGGAAAGTGCCACCTTATTTGATGAAAAGAAGTGGATATGATTCCGGTCTCATAATTCTGGTTTAGGAGTCTACGATTCCAGCTCTGGAGCCACGGAGGATATGATTACTGTGGGCGGAAAAAATATCACGGTCTATCACGGGGTTAGTGACAATCCGATGATCGCAGATACTATACAAGTCACTGTAGGCATATATTTATCACAGTGAGTGGGAAAAGGGGGGGGCAAGACCCAAGGTTCTGAATCTGTGGCTGCCTGCGATAAGATTAAAATTGTATCGGCTGGTTCAAACACAATGGCATTTCATGCTGAATAAGCTAGCCAGCCAAATTTCCTCTTCCAAATAGCAGCAGTGAGGGTGAACAGACCACTTTTTGTAGAGCCTTTATTTTTGAAAAATAAGGGTTCCTGCGAGAACCAAGAAAAATTGTTTTTGAAACAAAGGGAGTACGAACAAAAACAGTTCCATAGAGCCTTTATTTTTGAATATAGGAACCAAAACAAAATCCCGATTATTGCTTACACACATGTGGTCGCACCCTCCCTGCTGCTGTCGATTTAAAAAGAACGTTCATTATTATATCAACAATGATCGGTGAAGCTCATTCAGCAAGATTAACTCGAGAGCGACTAGAAGCGATACAGAAATATCTTCCGCTTCATAATAGTGTTAAGCAAAAATTACAAGAGCGTCAACAAACACAAGAAGAATTTACAGAATCCGCAGAGCAATTATTTAAGCCTATCACGAAGACTACTGAAGGTATTCTTCCCGTGTTGAAAAAGACCGCTGAATCAACTGAAAAAATAGCGGAGCGAACTAAAAAGACAAAATACATTCTACGAGAACTTCCGGAGAAAATAGCTGCGTTTCAGCCAACTCGAGAAATAGATCAAGCGGAAGGTGATACTCAACAAGAACAAGAATCAGAAGCACAATCTAGAGTTACTTTGGCTGATAAATTTGTCGAGGATGTTGTTAATAATATCAGACAAGCCAAAAATATTAAACAATTAGTTGTGACTGCTGTGAGAGGTTATGATGATCGAAGACAATTTCTAAAACCTGAATACGCCGATGATCCTGTAAGTCGCGAAACTTGGTACAAATGGATATTTCGCATATACCATAACGTTGATCAAGCTCGAAACAACGATCCAAGATATATAGACTATATTCATGCAATAGATAAATATATTTCACTTATACAGTTACCACCAGAACAACAACGAATAATAATGCAACAACAACAACCATCATCATCGCTATCGCCAAAACAGCGAGTACAACGACGACAAGAAGAACTAGAACAACGAACACAACAACGACGACAACAACTACAACAATAACTATCACCATGATCAACAAGACAACGACAACAACAACAATTATTATCACCACAACCACGAGAAGAATTATCTACTTCACCATCCAGTGATGATTTTATTCCCCAGGTCAAGGTTCCTCAGACATCCTTGATGTTTTATTAAGTCCCGATAAAAGTGATACTGATAAAGGTGCAACTGGAAGTGGTATTAATACTCGTGGAAGTGGCCTTGTTACTTCTCCCGGTAATATCTTTGCCGACGTAGATAGATTAGAAATTTTAATCGGTGGAAAACGAGCTGGTAATAATTCTCCTGAAATTATCAACGAAATCTCATCAATTTGTCAACGATTATTTACAGGTGGTATTATGGACGTTGGCGTATATCGGTCCCTCATTAATGAAATCGCCGATGGTTATCACAGTGATTTAAAAGTTAGATATAATTACTATAATAAGATGATCATATATGTTGCTCAACGTGGACCAACTATGGTCAGGGTGGTAAATTCAAGATTGCCTGTATATAAGACATTTTACGGAGATGGATTTGGTGATGTCATTCAGGGTTTATTTAGAAGAATATCCCCAAAAGCAATACCAATCTCAGAGCAACTAGGAATGAAAGCTATTGACGTTATTCGTGAAAAAGAGTATTAGCGCTGCTGGTGACGTTGCTAGTAAAGCATTTTCTGCAATCAAGGATAGATTATTCCGATTAGTACACAGACCACAAATAGTCCGACCCCCACCAGTAAAATTACCCAGCACTTAAGTGATGCCTGCAAGTGTTAGTAAAATAATAAATCAAGCCGCAAATCAAAAACTAGCAGAGTTAGCCGATGAAAAAGAAAAAACACATAGCATCAAGTCTGATGTCAGGAAGTGGTCTTCGTATTAGACTATGACCAATAACATAAATATGTTCAAACGTGTACCTGATTCCGCATTTGACATGGATGCGCCAGTTCTCAAGGATGAGTCTGTGCGTGATTATCAATATTATTCTTACGACGCACGACAGCCAAATCAGCGTGGACGAATCGAATTACAAGTTCAAGATACAAGTAGATATTTCTTACCCGCTGAAGCATTCATCGAAGTAGAAGGTGAAATTGTAAAAGAAGATAATACTGACTATGGAGCTGATATTAGTGTTGGTTTTGTTAATAATGGCATCATGGCGTTGTTCGACAGCGCCACGTACATGATCGACGGAAGAAATATTGAATCGATTCAAAAAGATGTTGACGTTGCCACGACGATACTTGGCCTTGCAAGATACAGCGACGATTATTCAAGATCAGCTGGTCCATCAATGATGTTTACCAAGGATACTTCTGATCATCCTGAATACAACCAGTATGAAATAGGACGACCAAAAAACTTTGCTAGAAATGCCGACGTGGATGTGCAAAGTATGATTATTAATGTCGATCCAGATTTTAACTTAGGATTTAGATCACGTCGAGCAATGTTGCAGGGTGGAAGCAGAATATTTTCTTGCGCGATTCCACTATCACATATTTTTGGATTCTGCAGACACGTTAGAAAAGTTATTTTCGGAGCCAAACATACAATTATACTCGTACGAAAAGCAACCGACGATGATGCAATATATCGACCCGCCGGTGATGCTGGTAAGGTAATTCTAACAAAGCTTTCATTGTGGATGCAAGTAATGACTCCAGCGATATCTGAAGAAGATAGGTTACTCACTTTCATGGGCAGCGGCGGTAAGTCGACGCTATCATGGTTAACAACAACCACAGATGCTGTTCAAAGCACAATTAATGGTTTATTTACATGGCAGATAGCATCACAACAGGGTATCTTTGCGCCGCGACATATATTCGTTGCGCTTCAAGATGCTGCACAAGTAAATGATCAAACGCGTAGTACAATGATATTTTACAAACTCGGTGTTTCGAGGTTTCATTGAGAATAAATGGACATCAAGAACCATCGGAAGATATTTTGTTGAATTTCGAGCAAAATCATGTGGCGCGTGCATATCATCGATTAATGTCGTTTATGGGCGTGATCAAAATGTTGATACTGGTTTACAAATATCACAGCTAGATTTGACAAAGCTGTACCCGATTTATTACTTTTCGCTGGAAGATTTGGATTTGTTTGGACAGTCCGTCGCTGACATACATTTTCGAGCTTGTGTGACGAGAGGAGCTATTGCTAATTACAGAGCAATCGCCGTTATACTCAGCGATAAAACAATGCTACTTGAAGGTGTTGGTAGTCGCATGAGAGTCGTTGATGCTCCAGTAGAAAATATGAAAGCGTTAATTTAGAAGTCAGAAATATATCATAAATGCCATATCATCACGTTAGTGTCAGTCTGACTCCTAGTTAGATTAAAAGACTTCAGTCAGCATCAGCGAAGCGATGTGGAACAAAAATATCATTAAAACAAGAACAAATCGCAGGTGGTCAAAATAAATTATCTCTGACAGAACGCCAGTTCAAGCATTTCAATGAAGCTAAGCAATCAAAGAAAGGTATACGAGTAAATCTTTCTGCGGGTACCATCAGCGACATCGTTAAGACTGGTGGGATATTTCCACTTCTTGCAGCTATCCCAGCGTTAATAGCCGGTGCCGCTCCAGCTGTTGCAAAAGCTGCTGCGTTATGTGCAGTTGGGACAGATGCTGGAATGGCGCTGAAGAAAGCAACTGGACAAGGATTAAAAAAAAAGGAAACGAAGAGGTCACGGTCTGTGACTTCCAGGGACTCGATACGGGAAAGGATTAAGAATTCCAGGGACTCGTTGATTTTCCCGATGTCTAATTTTGATTTACTCGATGCTGCTGAGCAACCAAATATAAAGAATTTCAGAGGTGTTTTTATGCGTGATCAATTACCGAAAAATCCAAATCTGATTGAAACCGGTATTATTAATCTCGATAAAAGCTCTGGTCGTGGCACTCACTGGGTTGCATATGCAATTGATCCACGTGGAATTATTTATTTTGATTCGATGGGTTGGCGCCACCAAAAGAAGTTTTAAAATATATCGACAGACTTCAAAATATCCCAGTCTGGTATTCAATGCTACCAACACAAAAAATAACCGACCCGCCGATATGTGGCCATGAAGCACTTGCAGTACTTGATGCTGTATCAAGATATAAAAAAACACCCTATAAGGCTGTACACGAATATACGAGTTCTGTTTTAAATAATCGCTAATCATATAATGGTAGATATTTACGGAAGATCAGCTAAAACCCGAACAACGTTCGGAACCCAACAAGCACCAGATGAGGATTTACTCAAGCGAGTAACAAGGCAGATAAATGATGAATTATCTGAACTGCTCAATCTTGCCAACGTTGATCCAAACGAACTTGTTATATTTCAAAACCGTGAAGGAAAATTGAAGACGAGTAATATTTCAATCAACGATATTATTATTCGTAGTCGATTATCGCGAGAAGGTCTTATTGCTGTATATGACAGAGAGGGCAAACTTGTTCTTAGTGGTATTACTGCAGTGTCGATCAATGATAGGCTGTCAACATTCTGTGATACCACGCACGGCGCTCTCAACATGAACAATAATAAAATTACCAACGTAGGAGAACCAACAGATAATCTCGACGCTGCAACGAAGAAATATGTCGATGATAAGGAAATTCCAGTGACAACTTCGTTAACTACAATCAACGATGGAATGATCACACTCAAAACTGATTTTACTAATCAAGTACAACTGTTTCTGACTTTTCGCAGAAACGTAAACAGAACCATTAATGAATTTTTTGGAAGTCCACCAACCGTTGACATAAATCTCACCGATATAAATGCAAGAATCAACGATATTATCAGTGGAATTCCTAATATCATCAATAAAACTCATCTCTTTAAAATTCCACACAAACAAATTAACAATATCGTGTACACAGTATCATCAGGATCATCAACATGGACACCGCAAAATAACACTATCAAACATACCGCGGAGGTCACTGGTGTGTACAGGCTGTCCGTATTTAGTTCTGCAAAATTTAGGATTTTTACCACGTGTCTATGGCGTCATTCAACCGACAATTTTTCTGGGACTGTATCTGTAGTGTCAAATAAAGATACCGAAGAAACGTTTATGCTGGAATCATCTGATAAAAAATTAACCACAGCGTCTTACTGGTGGTGTCTGGAATTTGTAGCTGAAACACCTCAATTAATTGCTTAATATAGTATGATGATTGAAGTTCAGCGATAAAGATACAATTAAGTATGTGCGTGGCAAACTAAACTAAAAAATGTCATCGACGATTATACAATAAAAGTGAAATAATTTCGAAGACGCGTGGTTGTCGTTGGCATAGTTGTCTATTCAGTTTCTGCGCTCATTGCTGGAACCGGTGTAATATTGTCAACGTTGACAGCGTCAGTGACTGCGCCTGTAGTTGTAACGATTATCGTTTCATCCGCAACAACTATCGCAGGTATTTTTAATATTATTGCAAAGAAGATAGATACATTCACGAATGTAAAGTTAAACGAGTAGGTGGTAAAATTGCATACAGCAACAACAGCATATTCCAAACTATCATCGCTGATCGCGTCGTCGTTCAAAGATGGTAGAATATCCGATGAAGAATTCAGCGCGATGGCAAAAATCTACAATGAAGTATTTGACGACGGTGACAAAGTCACTGTTGAATAAATCAGGGATTTAGAAAAATAATAGTATAATAATGACAACGTCACTGGAATTACTACAACAGATCGTCACTAATACTGCTCCGGTAAAAACCACAATGATAGCGAGTTCAACTAATCCTGTATTCAGCATTAATTTTCCGACCGCAATACCAGTATCAGAAATAGCATTAGCTCAATTACGGGTTTATTATAGTTGGCCACATATTAGATCAAAATCATTCGGTGGACTACAACCAAATAATTCATTAGTATTTGCAAATAAAAACCGCTACGACGAAAGTCCTGATTGGCAAGTAGTCAGTATTCCAACGGACAGTTATCAAATAGAACAAATCAACGAAGAATTCCAGCGCAGGATTAAATCTATCACAGGAAAAGAATCAAAGATTGCCATTACTGTTCACGAACCAACACTATCAGCCGCGGTTGAAATAAATTCTCAGGATTACACTGTGGATATATATCAGTCTTCGATTAGATCAGTATTAGGTTGGTCCGAGATTCCACCGGTTTATACGGGAATACAAGAACCACAACTAAAAGAGTTTCTAACAACGGAGAAAAAATTTATCAAAATTCCAAGTTATCGAGATGATCATCCATAGGCGTTGCCATGGGCTGGACCAATAACTGATATTTTTACTGATGGACAAGAAAGAATTCCTGATCTGAGAGATGTTACTTGAGTAGAGTCCAGAACTATATTTGTCACACTAAACAAAATAAAACTCGAATTTGATAGAATATTTTCCGATGTCAAAAACTTAATCATTGATCTGGTGCAATATTATAACGATGACGTGAAAAAAATATCATAGAAACAATCCAACATCTGAATCAAATACTTTTTGATATTGAATATACTAAACACGTTCTAACAAAAATCTCCAAAAGTTTGACCCTCAGAATTTGGAATCTTTTATTCATTTTTAAGCAAACAGGTACACTGATTTAAAAATGGATGAATTTAAACCATCGGTTATCAATCTGATCACAAATAGTTTTCCCATAATCCTCGAATCATGGAAAAAAAATAGCACCACCATCGAGTATTCTCAGACACAATAATAATCCACACGGTGAAGGTCGTCATGTTTCACCGGGTATCGTTAACATCATATCAACGATTGCGGTCAATCTAGTATGTGATGTCATCGATGGCAGTTATCAAGTTGACGCTGAAAAATCCAACCAAGCTCAACAGGGTTACGTTTTATATTCATTTACTCCTCAAGTTCCATCGGGATATTTGATTGTATCAGAACCAATTAATCCCGTTTATTTAAGATGTCATAGTCCGTGGTTATCTCGAATAAATTTTAAATTAACTGATCAACAGGGACATTTACTCGACCTTAGATCGGAAATTTTAAGTATTAGTTTGTGAAATCATCATAGTATCTCTGAATCATCAAGAAGCAAAAAATACATAATCAGGGATAAAATAATTACTTTTTTTAACTACTCCCAGGGATTCTGCTTAGCTATTACCATGGTCACTAATCCAGTATTATCTTCACTGTCACTGCTACTTTCACTAGTAGCAACCTTTTCAGATTCTCTCATTGACATAATCTTTCGCAGTTGCATTACACGACTATTCACTAGTTTTCTCGTTTCGTATTCGCGAGATAATTCTAGTCTTATTTTTTCAATAGCATTTGCGAATGAAATAAATTCTTTATTTTGCGTATCATCACCCTTAGCTAAAGATTCTATCATCGATCGATAAATTAATTTCATAAATCTATAAGCGGATGGTAGTGTATATCTGTTTTCAGTTTTTTGTTGTTGCAATAATTCAAAATCACACATGATTTTTTGAGGATAAAGTTCATCAGAGAGTTTTATACCATCATGTTGTAGTTTTTCAATTGCATGAATAACAGCGTTGATATTTTCATGATTCATTATATAAAAAGTCATTTGTTTAAATAAATTTATTTTTCTGAAATCATTTTTCTGAATTGATTTATTTCTGATTTAATTTAATAATTTTGATGGGGGTAATTACACGACTGAAGTTGAAGAAATATAGCAAAATTTAATAATTTGATTGGGTAATTACACGACCGAAATTGAGGAATTCTAATTAAAGTCATTCATTTTGATGGGGTATTTGCACGATTAAATGAAGAAATCTCAACAAAATTCACTGATTTTCAGTTTTTCATAAAAATAAAATAATTTCAGAAATATGTTATGAATAAAATAATTTCATGAAATATTCCGTAAAATTAAGAAAATACAGCAAATCTGAGTAAATGTATTGATTTTGATGGGGTATTTGCACGACTAAGCAAAGAAATGTTAACAAATTTCATTAATTTTGACGGGGTAATTACACGACTAAAACTAAGGAATTTCAGTAAAATTCATTGATTTTGATAGTATAATTGCACGACTAAATGAAGAATTTTCAGTGAATTTTCTGAAATCATTTCTAAATTTATATTTCCAGAATAAGAATAAAAAAAAATAATTAATTTATAAAAACTACACAGAATACACGGATTATTCTTCCTTGTGCATTCTAGCTCTAAATTTTTCTTGTAATCGTCGGCGCGCACGTTTATCACGTGAGACAGGCATGACGGAACATAATCGCTGTGAAAATCCTCTCTCGTAAATTTTATTAATGAATTCTACACAAGGAACACCATCTCATTCAGTAATTTTGACTTTAGTCCACGGTGGTAATTTGTCAGCAATACAGATTTTATCTCTGTCGTAAATAAGTGAATTCGTATCCATTATTATTAATTGTCTATTTTTAATTGCTAGCAGGGTATCTAAATTTAATCTTCTGATTGAATTTTTTCGAAAACGCTGATTTGGTTATTTTATTTTTATTTTTTTGCAACACGTTGTACTGAAGGTATAACAACATCAAAATACTTACTAGCTGCATTCATCGATGGGAAAATTATTTCTTCACCTGTTTCTATATTCGTAGATATGACTGATCTTGGAGAATTATTATTATGACCAGTTCTTCCTAATTTAAAATTTTGACTTTGTGTAACAACACGTAAATTTTCTAAAGAATTATCTTTCGGGTCTGAATTGATGTGATCGATTACAAATCCTTCTTTCATTATCCCGTAAAAACACTCGTAGATGAATCTATGATTGAGGTTCATTTTATTTTTTCCAGTTATAAATATAATATATCCAGTATTAATAATAGATCCATTAATTGGTCTCTTTGATTTACAGTTTCTAATTATACCATTACGAGATGCCTCGTAATTCTTAATGATAGGATGCTTCACAAACTCGTTCTGCTCCATTTATATATAATATCATTCTTCTAAATGATTATTTTGAAATCTAACCAGATAATCCTCTATGGTTTTCAGCGGAGATGCTAATGGGCTATATTTTTTATCGTAATACCGTTTTAACTCTCTATATTTCTTACCACCGTGTACACACAACTGAGTTTTTCCTCGTACACCAACGCCGCACTGAATACAAGGTTTCGGACCTAGACTTCCTCTAAGAAAACTCTGCATACGATATTCACAGAATTCTTTTACGCATGGGTTATTACAATGAAATGAAAATCCGATCATCAACCAATTGCATTTGTTATTTGCTTGTACCATTATATTATAATCAAAAATCTAATTAAATATATCTGTCTTAATTATTATATGGAGGAATTTAAGAGATTATCTGTAACTGAACCCTCTAGAGCAAGATTTGATCTTGATAAACTACCAAAATCCAAATTTAGTTTTTCGATGCAAGATATAGCTTTGATGAATAGTGATATAACCGATCGCATTCGTGAAGCTAAGAAGGAATTTTACAACGATGGTGCTACTCATACTTGGTCAACATTTAGAATTAGGGACGTTGTCGATACTAGAATAAATGACGAACGAGGAAGAAGCATTATCAATTATATTATTCTGATCAAATTTATTGTGCAGACGGATGATGATATTTGGATTATCCGTGATAAACGTGAACCTGTCAGAGTAACACAATCAGGACAAACTGTTATATTGGATAAAAAATCCAAGCCAGGTATATTAACTGGTATTGATAAACCGCATTATGAACGAGCATATCCTGTAACCGCAGTTGTTTATGCAATATATCCGTTAAATGATAAACCCAGAGTTGAAAATCTTAAACCGATGAAATTATCAAGATTAAATTGTGCAGCTGAGCGAGTTATGGAACACTTTAAGAGAGCAATACGTAGAAACGGTTTAACAGATCTGCGACGTAAAAAATAAAAACATGGGCAGAAACAGTTAAGAATACTGGAGCATCTATCAACGACGTCGCTGAACTAGAAAAAAAAATTCCGATAACAGTAAGAACACTAACCGGAGAGATTTTATATGCGTCAAAATATACATCAAGAGGAGCTCCAATAACAATCATTGATCATAATGCACATGCATGGACTAATGCTGTAACAATATTTCCATTAGATAGAACAGTCAGATTTTATAACGATTATATATTCGATACTATCAGAAATATCAATAAGAATGATCCTGTATCTGTTTGGTTATTTCAGAGTTCAGAATCTGTGAATTATGATCAATTTGTAAAACCTAATGGAGAGATTTACCGTAAAGAATCTCTCCATGAAGAAATAAAGAATCTTGCATTGAAATATAATTCTGATGATGTTGAAGTTGAACGATTATTGAATAATTGTTTTACAGTTCCATCAGTTGCTGCTCACTTCGCTCAGGAGAAAAATTCATGGAAGCCAACACGATCAGAATTCCTTGAAGATATTCAGCATAGTTGTGTCGAATATGGACATGACGGATTATGGAATACCAAATACGATCATCATAAAATTATATCGGTTGCTATGGTTGCATGTTATCCTGGAAGTTTTCTTGGATACGGAGAATGTTCTGAATATTTTAAGCGATTTGGACATCCAACACATGAAATGACTAGAGTTGCAATAAATGGGCCATTACCTGATTTTGATTTAACTGGATTTGCTTGTGTAAAATCATTTAAGTTTTGTGATAATCTTCATCTGATCGTTTATGCGTGGTTTCGAAGACATTTTGCAGAAAAATATTGGGTTCCAATAGTGCTATTACGATACATGCTTGATACTGGAATCTTAGTGTTGTTGAACGTAAGTGAAGCTATTATATCATATCATCCTTAGAAACAAGTTCGGTTACCACAACAAAAGAAATATTCACCGACAGATCCAGGTGAAGATTGGGATAAAACTGATTATGAAAATAAAGTTGCCTAAGATCTCGGCAGAAAAAATAATTGGTAAATTTACTCAAGGTGGTTCATATGATCATAAACGCCATTGTGCAAGATTAATCATGGATGATGCTGCGTTACATTTTATAATTACTGATACAACGGAATAAAAACACATTTGTGAGTCGGAGTAATGCCTATTTATTAGACGGAACTAAATTAAGTACGATTGTGAGTTATATTGATGGTGAATCACCGCAATTCACTCAATTAAGATCCTATATGCTCGCTTACGTTTCTATAAATATATTATCCATGATAAATAGATTTCCTCGTTACGCTGTCAGAGTTGCCACGGATTCGTAGTAGTAAAGGAAAACCAGGTTCCTACTCCACCCCTCTTCTACCCCACCCCTCTACTACCCCACCTGGTTCTCCTTTAATACTACCAACCCCTCCACTACTACTCCCACCCCTCTACTACCCCCCCCCTCTGCTCTGTTAAAACTTCAACTACATTACCTAATAAGGAAGCCAGGTACACAGGTAACTCATTATCTTTAATAACAAGCATGACTATTGCATGAGTCACAGAGATCGCGTGATTATGTGGAATTTGTCAGAACGTAATGCGCATGCGTAGAATGTTCTCGAACTAGATTGAATGTAGTATATAAAAGGCAAGACGCGCTTTATAAATCAGTCTGCAGGAGTTTGACCAGTACGAAAGATCACAAGCGGAAATTATTACACTTGTGATATTTTTAACGTTTGGAATCATTATGGCGGATATTCACAAAGCGAGAAAGGTAAGTGATATTATCTATACCTCATTACCAATGATTAATGTTTCTACTGTTGAAATTAGAAATATTTCATTATCACGATTGTAGAGACTAAATTTTACTTTACCGCTCACACAGCGACGGGACTCAAACAAATCTTTTATTTGGGGTTTATTAAGAGGATATTTTTTATCGATAAAATATATTTTTGATCTATCAAGATCAATTGTAAGTTTCGTATATTTTTGTTGGCTGATCGGATTGTGAAGGTTCTTAAATTCCTCTAACAACTTCTGACTCAATTGTTCTAGGTAATTGAAATACTCGCTGTTATCATATCTGATGAGTGAAAGTTTTAGCTTGTCATGGTTACCACTAAAACATATACCTGATATTTCATTATTAATTTCAACTGTCAATTGTTTGCTGTCCATCATTAGATATTTGATCTTGCTATTGTAGCTATTTGTCACTGTCAAATTTTCAAACATTATTTCTTAAGTTTAGATAAAATTTTAGTTGGAAAATATAATGTCAAGTATAGATCTATCATCATGACAATACCCAAGTGCAAATGTATCTACCCCATTCTCACAATAACGTTTGTCATCAAAATTACACAATCCACGTTTGATAATGACATCTGTTTCAAGCTTATGATGATTCGTTCGAACAGCCATTGATCTTATAAAACTAACACCGCCGCGAGCGCCATCAGCGTCGAGTGCGTATTTGTAATCATCAAATTTCATAAACTTTTTAACAAAATCGCGAGGCAGACCTTTTGCTTTTTTCGTTATTTTATTATTGTCTAACAATACGGCGTACATTTTACTGCGCAATCCGATAAAGTATTTGATGATGCTCGAGTTCATTTCATCTTTGAACTTACCAATAACCTTTTTATTTGTATCGTCATGAAATTTACTGTCACGTGGGTAATCGGAAAGATCAAACAGATGTCGATTATCATACATGTCCTGATAGACGTCCTCACATTCGATTTCATATACTAGCGAATCAGTATCAGTAAACAACAGTCTACTAGCCGGCCATTGATTTTTAACAAAATTATAATGAAAATCGTACATCAGCCACTTTGATAAATCTAACACTGAAGCTCCAACGTAAATCGGCTTGTTTAGTTTTAGATTTGTTTTTCTTCTTTGTATCGCGACAAGATTCTCATTAAAAATTTTCATGCTCACAAAATCATCGTCTGACCCAAGTTTGTTTCTGTGATTGATATCATTAACTAGCTCGATATTTACGCGTTTCCTAATATTTTCCATCGTCTTACCAAAAACGGAATTGTTCATGAGCTTAAAGAAGTTTTTTTCAAAATCAGTTTTTGCTACAGCTCTTCTTGAGTGTTTGAGTTAATATAACCTCTCATCCACGGCGACTGATTAAACTTTAAAACTCTATGAACTTTTCTCAGCACAAGACCAGCATCTACTGCTTGTTTTAAAATTTTGTAATGCAAAACATAATTACGTTTATCGAGTAAATTTGGTACTAGCTTTTTGACTATAGAATGTTGTCTTGGTAATGCTGACTCTTGTTGTTTTGCAGATAATAAACTATGATCTATGACCATTGATTCTGCGCAGAAAGGATAATCGTTATGTAGATTGTGAAGCGAAATAGGATAATCGAGATCAACTTCAACGAAATATGAAACATCTTCAGGTATCTTTTTTTCTGTCTCTGATAGAAATCGATCAACCGTGATCCAATGAAATCCACCAAAAGGCATTGGTTCTGCCATCGAATACCCGTACAAGTTATTACAATCTAGATAAACTATATACTTCGAAGGAAGCTTAGGATTATACTCTTTTAAGTATTTGTTGTTTGCTTCAGCATATTTCTTCGTTATCACGCTAATACCGCCTCTGATACCTTTTTCGATAAAATTGAACATATCAACGTCAGTCAGTAATTTTAACCTTACCTTGCTAAACTTTAGCAGAGCGTCCCAAGACAACCCCGGGGCAGAATAATACCAGCAAGGATCTAGTCCGTAATTATTATAACTTACTTCTCGAAAGCTTTCAAAAACATCTGCTAATAATAACACATCAGTTTTCAAGTATAAATCATGATAATCACCAAACGTCTCACAATCAAATTCTTTCCAGATATTTTGTGCGTACTTGTACTCGTCATCGGTTATATTTTCATTTTTAAGTTGCGAATAAAATTTGTCTTTGTCAGGTAAAGATGTTTCATCAAATTTACTCCAGTCGTCGAGATATTCGTATGGAAATACTCCTTTTTTGGTCAGTAGATTAAATTTATCTCCAAAACAGTCTCGTAGGTTATCAAACTTACTACAACCTTTGACAAGCTCATCTAATGATGCTGGCATAAACTGCAGGCTGTCAATAAAACGCAATTTACCTAGCGTAACTGACATATACTTTTCAAAATTATTTGGAATGCATTTGATGACGTTATCAAGTTTTAGACGAGATTTTATGTCAGGATCACCAAAAGCTTCTACTATAATGTGACTATCATATCCTCGAAAGTTGTGAAGAATAACTGGAATAAAATCTGGAGCATGAAATTTTAAATTACATTGATCATGAGCCGCTCCACGGTACTGTCCGGTCAAATGACAATGGTCATGTACGACGTTGTCAGAGTCAAAAGCTTTTTCACAAATATAACAAATATCTGCTTGCTTGTGATCAGATTCTTGCTGAGGTGTTAATTTAATCATTGGAGTTACTCTTTTCAAACGAGCAAATATATTATCAACTTCGCTGATCAACTGCTTGAGAAGCCAGACAGCTGGATTTTTACCACGATATAATTTGATTGGTTTAGATAACCTCGAATCAGTACAACAAACTACCTTGTACGCTACTCCGCACGGAACATGATTTTGAGTTTTCCTTGTACTTGATTGATTAGGATTATTTTCTACGCCAAGTACAGGTTGAAGTAAACATTCGAAATCAGCGTATATGACGAAAGGAATTTTTAGTTTGTGATTATAATGGACAAACTGTAACACACTATCTTTTTTAGATGGCATTGTTATTCTTTGTACATCACTACAGTACTGCAAATGCTTTTGTAATATTTCACTGTTAGTACAACCGTGCAAGCAGCGATAACAAAAGAATTTTTTGTTCTTATCCTTATTATACTGTCTACCAACTAGTCCGTTGAAGTTTTTAATCCAAACATAATGATTTTTATAAAACAGTAAATTTATAGTTGATTGTGAAGCTTTTTCTGAAATATATCTCGGATATACGTTTTCTTTTTCATCTAGTCCGAAAACGTTGATCGAAATATTATTTTGCTTTTCAAACTTTGGTATTTGATTTTCTGACACTGGAAAGTCAATATCTTTAAAATTTAATCTTGACACGTGACTAATATACTTTTCAACGCGATCAGCGTGTTTTTCTGCTGGAAATAGTGCAGAAAGAACAGCCCATTGGAAACATTTGTTATCGACGTTTTTTATGTTTATACAGCATCTTTTATTTTTTATTTTTGGTGGTAGGTCAATATATAAACTACCGCGTAATACGTTATATTTTATTGTGTGAAATAAAATTTCCTTGATCATTTCAAACTTCCAACCCGAACCCGATTCGGTATATTCTTCTATCTTTTTCCAAATTTCTTGGTGTATTTCATTAGCTAGTGATAAAAGATCGGTCCCGAGCAAAACACGCCTTGATTTTGCATTAATATAAGGGTCTGCGATTTCCTTGTCAGTCGATTTCTCTGTCACGAGTAGCTTTGAAAATATAACATGATATTGCACTAATATTCTTAGACCCTTATGTTTTTCAAGTTCACGTTTTACAGTTGGCTCTAGCAGGTGGTAAAGATTTGTTGCAGTAAAATTTACTAGTACGATTTGTTTATCAAACCGATAACTGTTGTCGAATCCTGTAAAGGCAGTCGCTATTTTATCAGGTTCTCCCATAAGGCTCTTTTTAGCTGTATCACGCAATTTCAGCATTGCTATACTACAGTGTAATATCTAATTGATTGTTCGATTGATGACAGCGCATGCGTCAGATTTGAAAAAAAACAATTAGAGATATAAAAATCCTTATAATATAATGACACAAAATCTGAGATATATTCGATTGACAGCAGAGGAGCAAGAGTATTATTACGTTCATCCGAAGTATAACCTATACGCTGGAAATATATTAGGTTCGGTTATTAACATAAAATCTAAAAAATCTATAGGAAAACCAACACCAGCGGGTTATAAGATTAGTGTAAAGGGATATAATTCTGAGAGAACGGAAATGTTTAGAAAAGATTTTATTTATACTTTGTTCTGTGAGGATATTCCAGAAGGGCAGCGAGTCTATCGAGTAAATGACTCGATTACTGATGACAATATCGAAAACTTATCTTTACAAAACGAGTTTCAGCCGCACCCGGTCTTTGATTTATATGAGGCTAACGATCGCGGTATTATTAGAAATAGAAAAACTAAAAATGTTGTTGGTTCTATGAATAATATGAGGTATCTCATGGTAACTGTTAGAGGAATAATAGTCGATCAAGTTACTTATCAGTCTCATCGTTTTGTTTATGAAGTATTTAATGACATCATTCCAGATAATTTAATTATTGACCATATTAACAAAAATAAAACTGATAATCGTTTAGAAAATTTAGATCTAGTTACACCAGAAGAAAACACCCGACGTGGATCTAATTCTGACGGTAATAATTTCAGAAACCCTAGAAGATCAGTTATTTCAGTAAATTTAGAAACTGGAGAAGAAATGAAATTTAAATCAATATCAGCTGCAGCAAAGCATCTTGAAATTCATCCACAAAGAGTAATAGACGTTGCCGACGGCAGAACTAAAACAGCAACTTCAATGTCAACTTTTGATAGATTTATTTTCAGATATGATGATTAATGATATTTCGTAATTCTGTCTTAGTAAGACAGCTATGTGTAAATGCCATAATATCATCGCGATCAAATTTTAATGTTATAAAAGCATTTTCATTAAGTTTATTTTTTTCTGCTGCTGTTAGTAATATTTTATGAGAATCACCTTGCATAACAATAACGTCAACGGAATATGCACTATAACCCGACAGACATTTTCGAACTGCTTCAGCTAGTTCGTTATAGTTTAATACATTAACTTTTTGATGATATTTTACCTCGTCAGTCATATCTTATAACAATAAATTAGATAAAAATATTATATAATATGGATTTGATGAAACTACTTGCTGAAATATATGTGGAAGATATAATCGAAGACAATGTTAAAATCACAGACAATGTTAAAGTCGCAGGAGATTTCATCTCTAGCGATAAAATCGCTGGCGATATAATAGACAAATCTTCTAGCTATAGCGAAGATGATATTTTATACAACAATGAATCTGACGATGATAATGAAATAGTCACCGTCGTTGACAGAACAAATTACAGCAGACCGACAACTGGACGATATAATGTTAAGTATCATATTGCCAAAAAAATAATAAAATTTAATTTTACTGTTGCTGAACAACAGATATTTTGGCAGCTTATCAGGCCGTTTTTAAATCTAAAAATAACTGGCCAGCAAAGGATCATAAAATACGATTTTATTTTCGCTAAGATATTTAATTTAATGCCAGTTGATGATGAAAGAAAATTGCATTTAATTTCATTATGTAAACCAATAAAATGTAAA